>LZPO01098135.1:7024-19048 GCA_001675575.1 Neotoma lepida
TTTTTTGTGAACTTAGGTGCCCTAGGTTTTGAAGCATAGATGTTAAGAAGTTCAATGTCTTGGTAGATTTTTGCTTTGATGAGAATCTAGTGTCCTTCCCTGTCACTTCTGATTTGTTTTGGTTTGAAGGCTATTTTGTTAGATATTAATATGGTTACCCAGGTTTGCTTCTTACGTCCATTTGCTTTGACTATCTTTTTTCCATTCTTTTACTCTGAGGTAGTGTCTATCCTTCATGTTAAGGTGGTGCAGCAAAAGGATTGCTCCTGCTTCCACATCCATTCTGTTAGTCTGTGTCTTTTATTGGGGAAATGAGACCTTTGATATTGAGAGTTATCAATGTTTGTTTGTTGATTCCTNTTAGTTTGTTCTCCTGCTCTTTTTTCCCCTCTTTTGATTTGTTGGCCTGAGATCATACCACTTTGATCTCATCTTTAAATTCTATTTTCATCACACACTTTTTCTCCCTTGCTTGCCTGTTTTTGAGAGGGTCTCATCTATTTCCAGATGACCTCACATTCACTGTTTAGCAGAGTCTGACCTTGGACATCTAATTCTATAGGCTCTATATCCCTAAAAACTAGGATTATAGGTTTGCAGCACTGTATTCATTTTATGTAGTACTTAAATGGAGACCAAGTTCCCATACTGGCCAAGTACTCTACCTGCCAACTGATCTACATTTCCATCCCCTCATTCAAACTTCTGTCAATCAAACTTCTGATGGTGCATAACAAAAAGACTCTCAACCATGATTGAGGTTTTAGAGTGAAAACACATTGGCCTACTGCCTGTCACTAGTTTGACAGTAAGTATAAATTCAGTGAGCTCATGGCTATGCCTCCACCAGACTGAGGGCACAAGGGACTCACTACTCTCATGGCCATGCCTCCACCAGACTGAGGGCANAAGGGAGTCCCTACTCTAATTTGAATTCTCAGATGCTATTTTTTGTTACTGGTTGTGTTAAATATCAGGGGAGGTTTTGCTTTTAAAACTATGCCTGTAGTTTTAGTCATTAAAGAAAAACAGGATGTATAATTTCTAATAATCTTTGACACTGAACTCAACCTGCTTGAAATGTGTAATATCTGGGGTTAAAAAATTTCTGAGTTATGTGTTTATAATATGTAATTTATGTTTTTATACATGCACATATATATATGTACTTTTTATAATTTATAAAAGGGAGTACACCTTTCATAGTCTTGAATTTTGTCTCAGGAATAGCACATAGCAATTGAAGTTTTTAAATGATATAGGATTGTCTATTTTTCTCACATAGCTTCCACTGTAGGAGAGTAAGCTCAGTGAAGACATAGGACTATGTTAGCATGTAGCATGGTAAGTCAACCTTCCTCCTGGTTGGTTTGTGCACTCCAGTCTTTCTTGGCAGNCAAAGCCTCTGATGATAAGAACAGTGGGTGATTATTTCAAATCTCTCTTTATGCTTCATGCACAAAATGTTGAAGCAATTTATTTAACTTCATGCTTTTTCCTATTGGTTTCTATACTCTGTCATCTTTGAACAATGGACTTGGTTTCATTTCATGATGTCTAGTAAACATCATTCCAACATTTAAGATTTAAGAAATGGATTTCTACATGCCTCTTCTCTCTCTCTCTGTCTCTCTCTCTGTCTCTCTCTCTGTCTCTCTCTCTGTCTCTCTCTCTGTCTCTGTCTCTCTGTCTCTCTGTCTCTCTGTCTCTCTGTCTCTGTCTCTGTCTCTGTCTCTCCTCTCTCTCTTTTTCCTTCCCTCTGTGTGTATGTGTTCCTGTGTACTTAAACATTTGAACTTCATGTTTCTTAGTGACTTTGAGAGATATATTCAAAATTTAAGGGGATACATATTTGAGGAGACTTGAGATATTCTGTTTGAGTTAGAGTTTGGGACTCAGTTACACTCCGGCATTCAGTGTTACTGAGTTATCACACTGTAGAGTGTTCACAATAATCATAATTCATAGTGGTATTGGTTATTGTATTACACAGATATTCTCTCAAACACATGTTTTAATGGTGTTTAGGAAGAATGCTTTTTTATTAAGTCCTGTTTAGAGTGAATGCCTCAATTATACTTACTCGCATGTGCACATGTGTGCACGCACACACACACACACACACACACACACACACACACACACTACAGATAGGCAAATAAGCAACAAAGAGAGCTTATGTGGTTTTCATAAGCTTCCTTATCGCTTCCAGCAGGGTTTATTATTGTTCTGTTTCCAACAGCGTCCAATACCTTCTTTCTCAGTCTTCACATCATATTAATTATCCCGGTTTTTCTTTTGAATGTGGTGAACTTGAAGGCAACAGTTTCTCACTTATCTCTAGCCCCAGTGCTTAACACAATGACTGGCACACCCCTCAGGATTAAAGTGAATATGAGTTTTTGACTTGGGTTTTTGAAACAGTAACAAAATTGGGGCCTTTTCATGGGAACAGTACACATACTGATTTGTTTCTTGCCTACTTCAGCAGACATTTTAGAGGCTCTCCTCTGTCATCCATGGCTATCATGTATTTCCTGTGATCGTTCTGTTCACAGCCTAAACACATCAAAATTTAGAAATAATGTACATGAAGTAACCTCTACAATCTTCATTCTTTAAATGACAATGACAAAACCAGTCACCCATTTACACCATGCTAAATAANTTAATGTGTTCCTTTTATAGAATCACCATGGTATCTGGGCTCTCAATTAAAAGCAAACAAATTTATTAGAGGAAAAATGTATCCCTTGCCTTCTCACTTTAGGTGTGCAACCGTGAAAGCAGGGCCTTGTTTTCCTACCCTGATCTATAAGGACATACTCTATTTAAACGTTAAATGTGCTTGGATACACTTAGAAGGAATAGGCAAGTTTTATTAAATATTAGACAACATCATATCCCTCCTTTCAGGAATATAGATGTATAGTTTTGTCTAAAATTAAGTGGTGAATGATGTCAAGCATACAATTTCTAATAAAATCACCTGTCACATTTCTTTGTACAGTTAGTCATCATTTGTGACCATCACATANTGGTCAAGAAAAAATATGTCCTTGACATAAAAATGAAATGAAAGACAAGTGAAATTCATATTTATTTTTAATGTAAATAATTTTAAATATTAATTAGACAAAGTATTTAGATAAATGTGTAATATCTCACTAAATTCAAATAAATAAACAGGTTCAGCAATGAAAATCTATGAAGAACCGTAATTCCTCCTATCATTATTCTAATGATCACTATCTAATAAATCAGGATTTACAGACGGCACTGAGCAGCACCCCCACAGCAGTTGGCAATCTGCTCACAGTGTACAGTTCAGAACAGGTTATGGGTTTACTGTAGTTATTCTCTCAGTATGCTTCAAGCAGATTTTCTTTTTTTTATTATTTCAAACTTCACTTTTAATTGAAGTAACCCTGTGCAAATTTGAAATGATGCGGAACAATAATAATTTGAAAGCAAAGGAAACACACCAAATTCAGGACAGTGGCTTGTTCTGGAGATCGACACAGAGGAGATTGGCTAGACAATGAAAAACAGTGTCTCCAGTGACCTCGGGTTCTTTCAGGAAAAACATCTCAAAAAATATATCTAGATTTGTCTTTCTGTGCGATGAATACAGCAGTGTTTATGATATTTTCTCTTTATGTTCCTATAATCTTGAATTTCTATGGATAGTGAGTATGTACAATGGCTGAGAAATACGAGAACCTTCAGAATGGCAAGACTCTCAGAAGCTTGCACTCATTCTGTCAGGGTCATCTTCCTAGGAGTGAAGGCTTAAATGAATGTACCCCACCTGAACAGTACTAACTAAGCAGTTCAAGCAGTTTTTTTTTTTAAACAAGTGCTTTAAAAGCCGCATGAGGGCATGTCAGTGTGTCTCCTTCAGCTTCTCAGAGAGGTAGAGATCTGNGGTAACTCGTTGTCTGAATTCACTAGTTACTTTGGCTTGATGTACACAGTCCCCTTTTCATGGTGTCTAAGACACCCCAACATCTGACAACATAAGGCTTTCATAGTGATGTTTGAGTTTTAAGACTGTAGAGAATAAATAAAGCAATTCAGCCAGTCACCCTCCTAAATATTTTAAAAACAAAGTGCTACTGTTTTAAAATCAAATATTATCTCGTATTATTAAAATAAATCAACTATGTACGTATTCTGCATACATATCACTGCAATATGAGGGTCCCTTGTAACTATGATGGGTCAATAAATGGTTTAGATTTATTAAAGGAATAACAGTGATATATGGGGATAGGCATTTGAAAATCATTCAGAAGACTCAACAATTTGACCTATAATATTCAAGATATATCTGTGCATTTCCATAGTAGCACATATAATGATTAAATATGTAAGTGAATAAATAAATAAATAAGACAAAATAATTCCATTGTTCAATCTATATATTTAAAAATTGAATAAGCCAGTNTGCACTGACAAATCCCATATAAANGGAAATTATACCTGTTGAAATACTGATTACCTATCTTTCTGGGAAACATGGGTCAAACACATCTGTCTACACAAACCCTAGTGAGTCTATAATCAAGTAAATACTTGATGATGTGTGCGTCAGTTGAGCTTGCGTTTTATTTTATTAACAAGAAAATAAACACTAACCGGCTTAACTACAATAGTTTATTTTTCTTCACATGGAAGTGAGTCTTAAGGAGACTGCCTGGGCTCCTATGGCAACTTTTTGGCATTTTCAAGGTTCATATTTCCAGCTTAGCTTAATGTTTCCAAATTCAAATTTACATATGATAACTGGATTTCTCTGATAGTCACACCCTTGTGTGAGTTTATTTGTTTTTATATAATTACCATACAAGATGTTAGATATCACTGCCACTTTTACAAATTGGGTGTTTAATAGAATACCTCTCCTCCTTTCCCTACTCCATACTACCCATCGTAACAATCATCCCTAGTGCCTCTTTTCTTTTTCATTTAACATGTGTCCTTTTGCCCTCACATCCATCTTTCCTAGTGCCTCCATTTACCCTCCCTTTGTCTCATTTCTAAACCTTTAGACTACACACTACACACACTACACACACACACACACACACACACACACACACACACACACACACACACCATGCTAGGATCCTCATAGGAGAAAGAACGTGTTTTTCATGTTCCTCAGTTTGGGTCACCTCATCTAATATTAAACTATCCAGGTCCCTTCATTTCCCTATAAATTCATAATTTCATTTTTCTTTACTGCTGAATATTTCCCTTGTGTATATATGTCACATTTTCATTATCCATTCACCTGCTGATAGACATCTAGACTNGTTCCATTCATCTAGACTAGTTCCATTTTCTAGCTACTGTGAGTAGAGCAGCTATGAACATGAANGCGCAGGTATGCCTGGAGTAAGAGGTGGGTCCTTTTGGTANATACCTAGAAGAACTATAGTTCAGTCATATAATAATTTTATTCTTAGTCTTTGAGAAACTCCATTCCAATTGACATTGTAACNAATTTGTACTCACACATTAGTGGAAAGAATTCATTTCCCCACTCCTCTTTAAAATGTGGTGTTAGATTTCTTGATGATAGGCCTTCTGACTGGGGTGAGGTCGTGCCTTAAGAGTTTTAATTTGTGTTTCTTTATTGACTGGCAACATTGAACATTTTAAAATAGTCACTGGCTATTTGTGTTTCTTTTGAGAACTGTCTGCTTATTTATTTTGTTAATTGACANGTTTATTTTTTTTCTTTCTTTGTATTTAATTTGTGCAAATCTGAATAAATTCTGAATATTAATTCCCTATCTGAAGTATAGCTAGTAAAGATGTTCTACCATTCTGTAGGGTTTTTCTCTCCTGATAGTTTCTTTTCCAGTGGAGAAACCTTGTGGGAGGCCAGCTCCCACCTTTACCAGGGTTCCTATGAGAATGAGAGAGGAATAAGAAACTTGTAGATAGAAAGATAGTGGAGAGGAGATAGACGACAGAAACACAGGATAGCTTTGGGACGACCTGGATCAAAATCCACTGACCCCTTCGGTCTCTTCAAAGGGATTTTTATAACAATGCCAAGGGACAAGTCCAAAGACCTCCTCCTTACCAGATGAAAACACACCGTAGCCAAGTGCAGACCCTTCCAAACACCTGGTAACCACACCTGTGGTCCAATCATTCCTTTATGCAGCCCTGCTGGGTAAAGAGAGCTCAGACTCTCGGACCGTGGGTAAATTCTCACTAGGAAACCTCTGTGGGTTGCTACAAAACCCTCAGTAGGTCCATCTGCTGGTTGCCAGGGCTAATTCCTATGATCTGTCTGTTCAAGTCATTCTTGCATTGTACCTGTATCTTGAAGTNCTTTCCTGTCTTTTCAGTATTTNTGGTTTTAGACAAGGTCTTTGATCCACTTTGAGTTGATTTTNTTTCAGGGTGAATGAAATGGATCTAATTTCATTCTTCTACAGATACATATCAGCACCGTTGAAAAGTACAGTCAATTATAGTACACAGTTTTCATGCTCAAACTTNATCTAAGCCACATCCACCATTTAAAAAATATGCATATATTTATAGATCTGTCATTCTGTCTGTCTATCTTCTGTCTGTATATACCAAAGAAATGGATCTCCAAATTCAGGTTTTTAATGTGAGTGCATTCACATTACATAATAAGTTATCATTAATAGATAATTTCTAACATTTTGAAGTATGTTGTCAAAGTATTCTCTACTGATATTCTGCATTTCACTGGAGTCTGTTGTAACTAATTTTTGTCTCTAGGGTCCTGTCTGTCTTTTGTCTTCTTAGCTAAGGGCTGTCAACCTTACCAACTTTTCAAATTCCGACTCTGATTTATTTTGTGTATTGTTCTTATAGTTTCTATCTCATTAATATCTCCTCTATTCGGTATTATTTCTTGTCATCTATTGTATTTATTGGTTTTTTATTGTTTCTCTAAAGTCCTTGGGTAAATCATTAGATTATTTNGGATCTTTCTAATTGTTTAATATGACATCNATGGCTATAAATTCTCCTCTCAGGACTGAATGCCTTGGCTGTGTCCCAGTGGTTCTGAGAAGTTGTATTTTCTCATTTTCACTTGACTCTAGGAATTTTTAAATTTCCTCTCTGATTTCATCCATAGTCTCTTTACACTTAATTCTAAGTATTTTTATAGTTTCTCTTGTTGTTGATTTCTTACTTTCTTTCCACNGTAGTCAAATAGAATACAGTGATTTATCTCAATTCTCTATTTGTTAATTCTTAATTTGTAGCATATGGCCTGATTAATTTTGGAGAAGTTCCTATGTGCCTCTGAGAAAAATGTCTATTTCATATCTANTGGGAAGAATATTCTTTAGATATCTTTGGTTCAGCTGATTTATGGTTTATTTTAGTACTGAACTTTCTTTGCTTATTTTAGTTTGGAAGCTCTGTATCAGGACCTGTGTGGCCTTTCATACCTTTCAGTATTTGTTTTGTGAAATGTGGGGCCCTGATATTCAGTACATAAATGTTTACAATTCTTACATACTCCTAATGGATTATTCTCTCTTTTGCATGTAATGCCCCTCTTTATCTCTTCTGACTTTGCTTTGATGTCCTCCTTGCCAGACATAAGAATGGCTATGCCTGTTTGTTTACNGCTTCTGNTTTGTTGGTAGTTTAATTTCCACTTTTCTATCTCAAGTTTGGAATGTCATTGCTAGGTAGGTTTGTTCTTGGATACAGCATACAGTTGGTTCTTGTTATTATTTTTTAGTCTTGTTGTTTGTTCATTTTTAAATGAAGTCAGTCTATTGTTTATAATGTTGATCTACTATAATTAACATTGTTTTNGAAGATGTTTGTTNTTTCCTAAGAATTTGTGAGGCAAGTCTGTGGTTTCATAAATCATTGGTNTTTCTCTTAATTCTCTCCCATGAATTCTGGGAGTCTGCAGGTTTGCTGTATTGGACATGATTGAATTTTTGCAGNTGTCGTTGGTTAATTTGTTTTTGTTTTTGTTTTCTTTTTCATAGGGAATATAGTTTCATGTGTTCTCATGGAGGAGGCTGTCTTTCTTCTTCCTCTTTGTAATAGATCCCTTTAAGAATCTGCAATACTGGCTTAGTTGCAATAATTTGGCTCAATTTATATTTGTCTTAAAATATTCTCATTTCTCCATCAATTTTTAAATATAGCTTTGCTCGGTATGGCACTGTTGGTTCACAGGTATTTATTTTAGAACTTTGTAACAAGAGTTGCTAAATGCTCTTATAATAAAAAACCCAGAACCTGATATTGGGGTATATGCTGAAAGATCAGAGAGACAGAAGAACAAGCCACAGCCACCTTACCTCTAGAACTCCTCAGCCTGAAAAGCCTCAGCCCATAGGCCTCTAGGCAAATGAGCTTCCTCAGCCAAAAAGGCTTTAGTTCCTGTCTCCTCACACCTTATATACCTTTCTCCACCCACCATATCACTTCCTTTATGGTGCTAGGATTAAAGGCTTGTGACTTCCCAAACAAAGGCATGAGATCTCAAGTGCTGGGATTAAAGTGCCTGGCCTCTATGTTTAATCTAGCAGCTTGTTCTTGTTATCTGATCTTTAGGCATATTTTATTAAGGTACACAATATATCACCATATTTCCCTTTTGTGTAAAATAATAAAAGAAGTTTATAACTAATATAAGAAAAACTATATATATTAAGTACAATAANTATATACAATATGTACAGTCAAGAATTACATTAACAATGTCCAGTCCATTAACATTTGACAGATTCAGAGAAAATACTCCATTATTTATCCTATTTTGGTGAATCCAAAATGTTGTAACTGATTCATTTTCTATCCTAACTTTTATTACCAACTGAATACTATCTTTTGATGTCTTTCAAACTTATACACTCTACACCTCTTTAGTGAGTTTCTTTTCTGAATTTGTTAATAAGGAAGATTGTAACTAAAACTATCTAGTCTTCAACTCCATCAGAGACCCAAGAAAGAAATAATATTACCACAATAGCAAGAAGCACAAACAAGTGACTTCCAAAAAATGNGAGAAATGACAGAATCAGAAATGCNTGGATAGTCACCCAAGGTTCTTCTGCAACATTGGTCCATCCATCTTTGGTCTACATGCCTAGCATATCTGACAGACCTTACTGTGAAGCAGGATATTCTGAAGGGCCTTCCTACCTTGTCTTGGCAAGGTTTGTAAGTCCTTTCTTTTGTGTCTTGCTTGTCCATTTGAACAGCATACTGTCAGCAGTTGAGGCAAGGGCACTTTCTTGCCAGGGGCTAATTTTTGCCACAAAGAAAGTAAACTCCATATGGAGTTTCTTTGATGTCCATCATCTTCTCTGAAGTAGGTTGGTGCTGCCAGGAGCAGACATGTCTCATTATCATAAAAAGAAGTATCTATATTATTAAAACATCTTAAGTGACATTCTGTAGATCTCTGAAGTGTTTGAAGATGTATCTGTCTATCTAAAATATATCTATTTGACCTTGAAAACATACCTAATATGTTCAATGAAAACATACCTAACAAGTTCAATAGCAATAACTAACTACCAACTTGCATTTCATTATATCCTAATTAGTTGGTAATAATAACTTTCAAGGACTAGCAATTTGCATTACATTGTTAAACAGATTGTATAGATATAATACCTTGAACAAGATTAGAAATGTATGTACAATATGTTCTAACAAAATTAATCTCAACTTTGTATCAACATATGAAATTTGTATACAATATACAAAAATCTAATCCAATGTAAAATATTTAAAACTAGTAGTTGCTTTTTAAAAGTAGATTCAAAAATCTACCTTTTGTTTTATCATATCTATATCCTCCCTTTTTTTCTTTTCAGAGTAGATTCAATAACCTACCTTTTATCCTATCATTTCTATTTTTTCAGAGTAGATTCAATAATCTACCTTTTATCTTATCTATATCCTCTCTTCTTCTTTTCTTTTTTTTAAGTAAGAGCCCTGATTCTAATCTCCTTTGTTTAGCTTTTTTCCTGACCATTATCAATTAACAACTTGTAAACACCCATCCTAAACAGTGACAATTATCCATAAAACATTGAAAGGCCAAAAACCACCTACCCCACCTCTTGGGAATGTGGGCACTGTGTTCTTAAAACTACTTCGTGCTGATTGGCGGTACTGTTAATCTTATGGGAGCCTTGAGAAAATTTACGATTATGGTCAAGTCCTGACTGGAGTAGTCTGTGAGGTTGTATCATCTAAGCTAGCCATCTCGATANTGTCCTGAGCAGTTTCAAGTCCAACGCCGATCTTTCAGTGGTGTTTGTCAGCTTAATGGCATTATCATTGTCCTGATGGAACTGTAATTGTGGGGTCCCATCATCTTTTTGGAGACTTCAAAGTTGCTGTTAGGCGTGGTCATGGTTCACTGTAGAAAATCTTCTTCGTGGGACATTTTTTCTGGATGATTTGTCCTTTTCCTTCAGATGTCTCATTTGTCTAGTGTTCTTCAGATTGCTTAGCCTCATTCTCCTGAAAGATGAAACAAAACCTTTCCCCAGCCCTAACTTTGCAGAATTTCCAAATCTAATCTTTATCAGTTTTCATGTATGGTTTCTCCTGATTTTGTTGTTGTTGTTGTTGTTCTCTCTTCTATAGCTGTTCTGTCATCCAGAGCAATATGCTTTTTACAATAGACATTATATTCTTTAATTGCTCTGGGAAGGGATTTCCTCCATGATGACAGGAAAATACTGGACTGAATTTGTCATGGGAGCCTTNGAGAGGTCCCTCAGGGAGTTTCCTGATGGCAAAGGCAAATGATTACCTGGTCTGTCCCTTGTTGATCTACATTCCTTAGTCCAATGTCTGCCTTTGGCACACCTGCATAATCCAGAAGGGAAAGGTATTCTGTTGAGATTATTCCTTGATAAAAGATTGTTTCTAGGAATGTCCTGTTTGCAGTCCCTTTTTAGGTGACCTTGTTTACTACAACTGAAACATTAACTCTGGTATCACCTCTCCCATCCAAGCATCATCATGATCATGAGATTCAATATTCAGTATTCAGGTGTCTNTAACAGCCTTAGCTGTGCCAAGCCCTTTCTTAAACCAAAAACTCTTGATNTAATCCGCATCAGATAAACTATATCAAACTTAAAGATTCCCTTAGCTTTTTACCAAACTCTGGTTTAATAATGCCAACATAATTCTGAACATTACTATACATATTTACAACTCCCTTAACTGACCTATCATCAATATACATATTTACTATTATCACTATACATATTTACATTTTACAAACTTGCATTAACATTTAGACTCACATTCAACATTTACACTTCTTACAAATTTACATTCAACATATAATTATTTATACTTTTTACAAGCTTATATTCTTGAGGAAACTCTATAGGACTACCTTAGCAAATATACTTCTTAGAACTACTAGAAAGACTCTCTTNAGAGAACTAACTTACACTAGAAAGAATCTCTTAGCAGAACTTGGAAAACATATATAAGATATTTCTTAACATCTAGAAAGGAGTTCTGAGCTAAACTATTAACAAGACAAGAAGTACACAATCATTTCTAAAGTTCAGAGCTTATAGTAAAGTTCAGAGTTTATAGTCAACTTTGATATCATTTTGAAAGTTNTCCTGACAGTTAGAAACAAGAGCCTAATTCTTTAATGGTTCTCCTCAACCCTGGGATTTAGTGAGTGTTGTTGCTAAGCAGTACTTTATGCATTCCAGATCTATTATAATAACTCTATTTAGGGCTATCTCAGTTTACAGCAAACTCAAAAAAGAAGAAAAGAGAATAAGAAGAAAAACCTCCTAAGGGGCATTCTGTTTCTGAATTGCTCAGGTAGCAATTCTACAACAGTCATTTTCCCATGATTTTCTAAGTTGGAGTGGGGTTCCAAACCTGCATCAGTTAGCAGGTTCCCCTGATAGACTATTTGTCTTTAAAGCCTAAAGTATTTCTAAGTGACTTCATTGCCCTTATGGGTAGGTCTTTGTACCATATAGT
>LZPO01098136.1:23149-33653 GCA_001675575.1 Neotoma lepida
AACATAGATGGTAAGGACCTTACATCGTGATTCTCTGGACTCCTACTGCTGTTCAAGTCACAAGTATTTGTACCTGGGTTCATCCCTCACACCTCAAGAAGGCACCTGAGAAACACATAGAAGTGGAGCCCAACCCGCAAAGGTGAAAAGTGACCAAAAAAGGACCATTAAAAATCAAACTTCCTAAGGTTTGACTGTCTAACATTATATTGAATCATGATTGTTTTATGGATAACAGTTTTGTTGTTTTATTTTCAACCTATGCAAACAGAATCTAAATGCACCTTGACAGGGGAAATAAAAGGCACCCCTATCATAGGAATCACCCTGATATTGTCTTGCCATGCAAAAGGTTGCCTTTATCCATCAGGGCCCATAATTTGGACAAAAGAAGGGGAACAAATAGTCATTAGTCAGATGACTGGAGGATACTTGGGATGGACTAATCTAACTGTCCAATCCCAACATAATAACACAGACTTTAGCATAATCAAATATTCTTTAAAGGGTTCTGATAATGGAAATTACAGGTGTGCTAAAACAAGAAGNGGAAGGAAGGAGTTATTAATCACTTCAATTGAATTTAACATACCCAGAGTAACTCTGTCTGTAACCAATTGGAATATAATCTCTAGGTTTATATCTCTATAATCACTAGAAAAACCAATGAGAAAACTCCATCTGTGTCATAGNAGATCCCTCTACCCTGGGCTCTTAAAAAGAACTTTGTGTGGAATCGGGGTTTCTTATGAAANTTACACAAGGGTGATGGGGGACAAAATGGACATGCCCCCACTAATGTTTTAAAAGCTGTGGCTGATGTTCCCATTGATAATGTCTTTNCCCCCCACTGTCTATGTTTTGATTGCACAAATGTCCCTTCTTATTGTAATTCCACTTCTTATCACACCCTTCCCTTTGGTAAACAATTGCCCTTAGGATGGACTTTCTTCTATGAAAATACCACTTATTCTGTATTCCCAGCAGGATATAAGGGTTTATGTGGGATAGGGCATGTTACACCTATTTTACTCAGCAAATCTTTACAATCTGTTTTATACAATTACAAGAGCTCTTCCTGAAAATTGCAAGGATTTCTCACATCTTTTAGATCCCACTATAGTTGCTGCTACCACAACCTTTCTGTTANGTGTCCCAGNACATGTTGTTGTTGGACTACAAAAAGAGGTTTCTAAAGTAGCTTGTCTAATTTCAAAAGCTACTAATATTACAGCAAAAATATGAGCAGAAATTAATCAAGAAATGGGAGAAATGAAAGCACCTGTTCTTCACAATAGAGCTACTGTTGATCACCTGTTACTTAAAGATACTCTTGGTTGTCAGCAATTTAGTGGAATGTGCTGTTTTAATATCTCTGATTTCTTTCACAGTATTGAAAACCAAATTGATGATTTACATAAAGAAAGACAAAATCTCTCAAACAAATTTAGACTGGCCAATATGACTAAGATGGTTCTCCCTCTTCATTGGTCTACTTCATTGGTCTACCTATTATTTCTACTAATTATCAGAATTGGGCTCTGTGACCTCCACTGTGTCGCTAACTTGATCACNCGTTCAATAAGCAATTCTAGAATCATTGCTGCTTGATGAAATTATTAAACATCCTCCTATCAAATATTTGACAGGGAAACATAAATCAAAGACAGAATGAGGAACCCTCCTGACTCCATTTGGAAGGCAGGAGCCATTATGCTGTATTGTGAAAAATAAGTTTCTATTTACTGTAAGAGCTGAGTTGCTCTATTTCCTGGAACCTGATCTTTCCCAACTCATGACCTTGATTTGTTTTTGAGAACATCCTGACCCTCCCTGATCCTCCCTGACCCTCCCTAGTCACATGGTGACCTCATGATTTTTTTTTTTTTTTTTTTTTTTTGTATTTCCTTATTGCCTCATTGTCTCCCTCATATAAAACTACTGGTGATTTTTTACTCCTTAAAAGGGGCCCAAGAAACGAGTTTGGGGTTCCTCTCTTTAATCTAATTTAGGAGGTAGTTGTTGGCCAGCTCTTGGGTACACCCCCCCAAAAAAAATCAAACTTGCTTCAAATATGGCTCAAATTGTGGTAGTGGTTTTATTCTCACTGTTGGGATTAACANCATCCCATGTAAAAGAAACCTTTGGTAACATTTATTAAATTATGGACTGGATTAGGTTACTAACATTGCTGAGTGGTGGTAAAACATGTTTAAATACATGTAAGTTAGTTTAAAGATAAATCACCAGTGGTGAAGCAAATAGTCTTTGCTTTCTTTGATCAANTTTTTCCTGAAACTCCTTGATTTTGAAATTTATCTTTTGCATGGAAGTCAGATGCCAATATCAAAATACAAAATATCTTGAAAAACTCATAGNGGCTGATCTTCCTCTATATCACTAAGAATGACCCACAGAAAAGAAAACCTAAGTGGAGATGATATAGTGTAGGAACTTCAAGATGTCCTAAATAAAACTTGTTTCAAACATTTTTCCCCCTTCATAACCATTTCATTTTCCCACTTCTCTGTTCCTGTCTCTCCCATGCTCTCGGTCCTGCTGCTGCTTCCACAGCACCCTGACTTACCTTGCCTCTTATCTCTCTGTCAAGAAACTCATCCTGTTTTAACAACTGTTCTTATTTTATTTTGCATCCTTCTTCTGATCTTCTTGGTGGAGCCTGATGATGCCCTGGAGCAGGAATCAGCAGGTAAAGATCAGGGCTGTTTGCCCTTTCTTTCCTCTTGGATGCCAGCAACCTAGCAGAGTAATCAATTCTGCTCTGCTCTGCTCAGGTGACTCGTGTGGTTAATTTCGCATAAATTTCTCAATATGCTGAGTCATGGAGACTCATTGCACTGAATCTCACTCATTATTTTCACACTTACTGAGTTTAGAATAGAGACATATTATCATTGCACACTCCAGTTTCTAATATGAATTTCAATTACTGCCTCATTAATATGTGCCATTAATTCACCTCTGTCAATTAAAAATTCTAATTTTAAATAGATTTATAATGAGCAAAAGATGAATTCTGTATATGATGTCCCTTCAAGGCTAATATTCCCTAACCACTTGTAACTGTTATTTATATTTATTCATTTATTCTTTTAAAATATTTGTATTATACTGAGAAGTTCATGCATCTCCTCTCAGATCCACACCCCATTCCATACTCACCCCACTCTGTGTCCTTGTTTATTGGGTGAAATTATTAAGGCAACTCCACGTAGTTAAGAGGTTTATTTAGGGATTTAGGGCAACTTACAGCAAGTAAAGGGGTTGGTCATAAGATCCAGAAGAGGTGAGGAGCAGTCCAGCGCCGTTCTCTGGAGAACTCTGCTTGGTCCACCATCCAGCATCCAGGATCCAGGAACCAAGAGGGCTGGCATGGACAGATCTCCTGTCTTAAAGCCTCCCATCTCAGCCCACCCCAGGGGGAGGTCCTAGGTAGGCGTGGCAGTTACCAGAAGCCTCAGTAGGGGATGTGCTTCTAGGTCAAAGCTGGAACTGCTGCCCACTACACTTGTTCATTTTTATTTAAGTACAATTAATTACTTATTCAAGTACAATTAATGCTGCCTATAAACTCTTAGGCATGTGACCATCTAGTGGTGCATGTTAGGCTTATCATGGGCCAAATGCTTAAAGAAAACTAACTGGAAGAGAGTGGAAGAGAGTGCTCTTCCAGTAACTATTAACATCCATATCTCCTCAGCTATGGGAGTGGGGCATCATTTTTACCTCTCTCTTCATGCTGGGATTTATTTTTTTCTTATTTGAGCTTGCGTAGATCTTGTTGACATGTCACAGTTGTTGTGAGCTCATATATGCAACTGTCCTGTTGTGTCCAGTAAACACTGTTCCCTTGTAGGTAGCCACTGCCTCTGGCTCTTACAGCCATTCTCTCCCTCTACTGCAANGATCCCTGAACCTCAGGAGGAGAGTTGTGAGGTATATGNATCTTATTAAGGACTGAGCATTCCAAAGTCATTTGTTCTCTTCACCTTGACTATTTATGGGACTTCTGTTAATCACCACCTGCTGCAAAAATAAACTTCCTTGATGAGAGTTGAGAGAAGAATTCCTCTCTTCACATGCTCATTATTTTTACTGTATTTACATATTTCATTATTATTACTCATTCACATAGTCATTATTTCCACCTACATATACCTTTCACTAGGCATGTGGTTTACATCCTTTTTCCCCCCGTGACATAAAGTTAAACTAAAGAATATATCTTTTGGTTATATAGGGTTAGAGTGGAATTTGGTATTCAGTGAGTTGTAGAGTCAACTGGATACTCTCTTAATCTAATTGGACAAGATAAATGAGCTGTTAGAATATACTGCATAAAAGCTTTGATTTTGCAATAAAATTTCAGTTTAATAGTATAAATAGTATAAATTCTAAATTGTAAAGTCACTTTAATATGGCAATAAGGCAACACTGATGCAGATCTAAACTAAAAGGACAGTGTCATAATTGGTGATTTTTAAGGGTTTTTATTTAAAATTAATTTACTTTAAGAACACTTTGAAAGGGCTATTGTTAACTTCCTAATTTATTATGAAATATACCTCTTTGTCATTTAAACAAATTTCTAAGCAGATTTTCAGAAAGTTTCCTTTTAAATAGTGTACAGTTCATGTGACATAAAATTGGCAAATAACCAGTTAAAAGTGTATGTTTTCATAGAATTCACAGTGTTATACAATTTGAATTTTTATCCAATTCCAAGATATTCTCATCACCACTAAAAGAAACCCTATAATCACTAAGAAATCACTACCAACTCTGGATTTGCTATTGGCCTGTTTTGTGTTTCTGAGTATATTTCTATTGATAAATAAGTTTTCGTAAATGAGACATATTCAAATAAATACTTGTGCACAAGTGCTTGTATCTTCATAATTTGCAACAATAAAAACACAAAGGGACCTAATTGTAAACAGTGTATTAATGAACAAAATGTGCTTTGTCCATCATTGCAATGGACTGTCATTCATCCATACAAAGAAATGAATGGTCCACCAAATTAACTAAGCAGGACTCACAGAAACTTAAGCAACAAGCACAGGGNTTGCATGGGTCTGAACCAGGTCCTCTGTGTATATGTTATGGTTATTAACTTAGTATTTTTGTGNCACTCCTAACAGTGGGAGCAGGTTTGTCTCTGACTCTTTCGTCTGCTATTGGGACACTTTTCTCCTATTGGGTTGATTTGTCCTTGTTTTGTTGTATCTTGTTTTGTCCTGTTTGGATGTACTCTCTTGGAGGCCTGCTCTTTTCTGAAGAGGAAAGGAGAGGAAGTGTATCCAGGGGAAGGGGATGTTGCAGGGAGCTGGGAGGAGTGGAGGGAGGGGAACTGTCATTGGGATGTATTGTATGAGAGAAAAATCTATTTTCAAAAACAAAGATAAAAAACAAAAGAAATATTGATAGATATTATAATGTAAGTGAGCATAAGAAGGGTTATGCTATCTGACAGAAATCTCATTGTCTTTAATCAGGACACCAATACTCATATTCACAGCCTCCAAATGATGTCCTAATATTTTTCATCTAAATTAAATTTTGTTAAGATCAGCATATCACTTTATCATCCCCAGTGTCTCCAGAAATTATAGAAATATTTAGGTTTAGAGTTTAAAGATGGCATAAGTATCTCATTTTGCCTTCAAATAACCTTATAAGTGGGTACTTTAATACAAAACTGTTTTTATTATTATTTTTGAGATTATAGCATTATTACATCATTTCTCCCTTCCCTTTTCTGCCCCCAAAATCTCCCATAGACCCTCCATGCTCTTTTTAGAATAAGAACACACCTTTTTTTTTTTAAATCTGAAACTTCAGTTTTAAGGAGAAAACAAAATCCATAGACATTTAAAGACAAGAAGTCACAGCCAGATGCCCTGGGCAATCATATTAACACAGTTATGTTTATAAAGTCTCTAAAAATCAGTTAAGTAGTCAGTGCATTAGTTATTTAATTCACCACTGTCACCAAATACTTGTCAAGAAACAACTTAAGTAGGAAAGAGTTTATTTTGGTTTGTACTTCCGTANCGTACATCACCTCTTAGAAGGCACACTAGCAGGAGTGGGAGTCATGTGGTCATATTGCATCCACAGTCAAGGAGGAGAGAATAAACAGGAAATGTGATGGGCAATAATCTCAAGGCTCATGCCCCATTAATCCACTTCCTCCGATAATATTCTGCCTCCTTATGGTTTTATAATCTTCATACACAATGCCATCAGTGGGTAACAAGTATTCAGACACACAAGGCTTTCCAGAGCACACATTTGGAAAGTATGTGAAATCAAATAAAGCTAACTAACTAACCAACTAAATATATTATATAGATATATAAATTATATATACAAATCAATTTGTTTTTCATGAGGAATTAGTGAACCACACTTGAAATCAGTGGAGCTCCACTATACACTGAAGAGAGAAGGCAAGCAGGCTGATGTAGAGTTAAGAGTACAAGTTCTGACATTGAAGAGTCCTCAGTTAAAACCATAATCTTCCCATTAGTCTTGTCATTTAACACATGTTAGTTGGGATCACAGTTTTTAATTTCATTGAAGTCAGCTTTCCTAATTTCTGAAATTGTCATAAAACTGTATATATCTGGGGAATTTTTAGGATTAAATAAGTATATGAAATTCATAGGCTGGAGTATAGCAAAAAAAAATAGAACAAATGGCTTCTACCCACTTTTTCCTCTTAAACTGTGTAATAAATGGTTGAGTCAGAGAAAAGCTAATAGGCATGTGGAGGAGGAAGAGATGAACCTAANAGAGGATGGAGAGCAAGAATCAATTTTATAATCAGTGAGGATGACAAGTCAAGCATCATCAGAGCACCTAGGAAGTTATGAGAGGGAAAGGAAAGAGACAATAATGATACTTCTAACTTAATCACTGCTGTATTGCTGTGAAGAGACACCATGACCAAGGCAACCCTCATAAAAGAAAGCATTTAATTGGGGCTTGCTTACAGTTTCAGGAATTAGTCCATCACTGTCATGGCAAAGAACATGGCAGCATGCTTGGCACTGGAGCAGTAGCTAAGAACTGTATCCTGATNGCAGGTGATACTGGACCTGGCATGGGATTTTGAAATCTCAAAGCCCACCACTAGGAACAAACTTCCTCCAATAAGGCCACCTCTACTCCAACATAGCCAAACAGATCCGCTCCCTGGTGACCAAGAATTCAAATATATCAGCCTATTGGGGGAGGGATTCTTATTCAAACCAACACATGCTTTTGAATTCTTGATTAGTTTCCAACATTCAAGGAAGGCTAAAGATGGTAATTTCAAAATTGCTTTTTAGATGCTGTCTTGTGGTTTTGTTTTGTTTTGTTTTGTTGTTTTGTTTTTTTGAGCAGCAAAATTCTATGATTGGATGAAGACAAACACAGATTCAGGTATATCATCACTGAGAAATAATGTTTAATTTTGGCTATGTATTTTGCTTTGCCTGGAGTAGAGATTTGTGGAGAGAGAGAGAAAAAAAATCAAAATAATTAAATACAATTGACCTAAATGTTCCATGTTGATAATTAAATTTTTTAGTATTGTGTATATTTCACTCTTTTTTTCTATNTATAAAAGGGTAATTTCTTCCATGCCAAAAATAAGAGCACATTAATGAGGCAGGATGTGGGTACATGCCTTTGATCCCATCACTTGAGAGGTAGAGGCAGANTCACCTCTGTGAGTCTGAGGACAGCCCGGTCTAAATATTGAGTCCCAGGCCAATCAGGGAAAATACGAGACTCTGTCTCAAAAAAGAACTGCAAAGTGTGTAATGGTTTAGTGTTGAATCAATTGGTGAATACATTGGCTCCCATGAAGATAGAGTTCATGGTTTTGTGTTTTTTCTATCACCTTATTCTGTGTTTCAAATCTCTGTGCTCTCTATTCCCCAGCCCAGTCTGTGCTTGCACAGTCTGTGACCTTGTCAGTGTTTCTGCTTTTGTGCATTACAGGCTACAGATTAAAGTTATAACCCAACAAATCATTTCTATAAACAAAAATACTATAAATTGTTATTTAGAGGCTTCTTAAAGTGTAGGAATTCGTTATCACATTGTATGGACTTATTCTATGTATCACTCAGGAGCCATGTGCACTGAAACCAGNCATATAGTGTTGTGTTCCAACAGTTGATCATTGGATAAGTCAAAATTTCAAACTCACATGATCCTTCATAAATTTACTTTGAAACAGATAGTGGGCTGACTAGTATGAGGCTCCAAGAAATAAATAAGGGAAGAAAATAGGGTAGGAAAGGAAAAAAGAAAGTAAGAAGGGGAGAAAGGGATGGCAGATGCAAGAAAGTCTGCTAGTGGAATGTTCGGCTTTTCAGGTCCTGAAAGGAAGGAAAGAAAAGAAGAAAGAGGGGAGATTTAAGAACATTAAGCCCCCAAACTAACCAGACAAATATGTAAAGAATTATGCTTTAGCAACAGAAAGTATTTGAAAAGTTTTTAAATTAAAAAAATGTAAGAAATCAAAATGATAAAGTATCAAAAAAACCCATTGACCTACCACAAGGTGCTCCAGGCTAGATCCAAAGATTGCTGAATTCCAAATGGTACTTGTTTCCCCTCTTTCACTGGACTTCAGAAAACTCACCATAGTGTGAGATGCCAACCAAAACTCTGCTTGTCTTAGTGAGTCAAATACTCCTTGTCTGTGTTCCTACAGGCACAGCCACCAGAGGACAAGTCATTGCATACAAAGACTGCTACACTCAGCAGAGCGTCCCCAAGTGCAGCAGAGTTCTCTGCAAACATCTGATGTTCAACAGACACTTATTGATTAAGTGGTTTGCCTGAGAGTGGATAATGACATGAAGATCTTAAAAAGGGAACCAATTTTGCTGAGGGTTAAATCTTTATGGAGAAGCTGAATTCTATTTCTATTAACTTTATTGATTTGTCTGGAAAAGGCAAAACAATAAAACAAATCTTACTCTTTTAATATCNATCTTACTGGCAGGAGAGAGGAGAGGAAAAATATGATCCAAAATTCACTTAGATCAAATCTTGGTGACTCAGAATATGAGGTTGTTTACTCCGCTGTGACTATGAAGCTATCTTTGTGCACATCTGTATTCAATAATGGACCCCCCAGCCGAATCACCATAAAGGACCTAGCAACATATTACAGAGATATAGATGACAACAAATATACTGGTTTTGAAGGGAGTGGGAGTCCTTAAAGTTCTTAGGAAGATAACACAGTTCTGATCTCCAACATGTTTATTTATATTGAATTTTCTTCAAATCCTATGTCCCTTGAGCTTTGTTATTTGTAAGCGAAATTGAACTTTAAATAGTTTCCCTCCATTCATATGAAATGGCTCAGTTGGTAAAATCACTTGTCACGCAAGTCTGACTGACTGAGTTTGATTCCCCAGACTCTACAATCAAAGGACAAAACTGATTTCTGAAAGTTGCTCTTTAATCTGCAAGTGTACTATGTCACACATGGGTCTGTATTCACATATATCATAGACACATATTAATAATAATAATGATAAAATTTAAATAAGCAAAATAAAATACATTCTATTTCTTTCACACACCACTTTGAATAGGAAATATGGTAATATATATCGTATGGAGAATATTGTGTGAAAATTCTTTTATAAACTGTAAATCCCTAAAAACATTAAAGTATTGAAAAAATTGAATGGACTGAGGTCACACAATATTAAATCCTGTGATTTGAGACTCAGGAAATTAGCATTTAAATCATGGTATGGAATTAGCTTGCAGTATAATTAGAGCAGTCATTAAGTCATGCTGTTTTCAGCTTTCTTCTTTAGTAAGCAACTTGCTTTATCAATCTCTTCAAAGTGGAATCTTCTCTAATAATACTGGAAGTTGTGATTTTACATGAAATCCCAATTGGGATGTCACATTGTACTGAATTGCAGAGTATCTCTCTCAAATCTCTTTTAAATTAAATCTCCCACAGCCTTGTTTTATGTNTCTTTTAATATTTATTTTTTTCTTTTACATGTATGTGTGTATGCCTTAGTGTATGTATGTGCACTGCATGCATGCAGGTGCTCATAGAGGCCAGAAGAAGGTGTTGGGTTCCCAAGAATTGCACTTACAGGAGATTGTGAGTAGTTCAATTTGGGTGCTGAGGACCGCACCTGGTTCTTCTGTAAAAGCAGAAAGTGGTCTTAATTGCTGAGCTACTTCTCCAGGGCCCCAGTCTCTATGTTATATTTCTTAATCAGGGAAGTAGAGTAATAGTACTCTTTGTAGCTATGAATAATAGATGTGTGAATTANGCCAACNTGGTGTTGAAACAGGGATACAGAGTGCAGAATTTAAAAAGGAAGGCCAGTTATTGTTTACTTCTTGAAACTTGACCTCATTCAAGTGTTTCATCTCTAAGAGCACTCGCAAATCAGTAACCAAAGCCATGGACTCAGGAGCAAGCTCATAATCA
>LZPO01098139.1:0-10774 GCA_001675575.1 Neotoma lepida
CATAAAGAGTGAGACTGTGAGAGCAAAAGGGAAGTCATCATCTTTTTTAATCTAATTGTGCAAGTGGCATCCGTTCATCTTTGCCACTGACTATTGAACAGGAGATTAGAGATTACATAAAGCTATGAAAGGCATAATGCCGGGATCATTGTGGACTATCTTAGGCATGTTGTCTCCAGTCATCAGTAAAATCAACATACATTGTCCATCTACATAAATATATTATCTATTAGTAATTATACTTTAGTCAGTTTTATAATTTGTGCATTGTTCTTATGCCAATACCACAATGTCTGCATTATTGTGATATACATTAAGCTTTAGAATTAGGTAACAAAAGTCATAAAACAGTAAACTCAGTGAATCAGTCAATCTCTGTCTGTTTGTCTTTCTCTGTCTCTTTCTGAATTTCTCTCTCTCTCTCTATTATGTTGTTAGAATTATATTTTCACTCTCTAAAGAAATACCTGCTAAAAACTGAGATTACCATTACATCTATAAAAATTTGTGTGAACCATTTATATCATCAAGGTAAGTCCACACACTTTCATAACTTTACTCATCCATTTCTCATTATCTTCATATCTAAGTCTAGTCTTGAATATATATTTTTGAATTTTAGCCCAAATATGTTGTTTTCCTTTTGATTTGTAAAGAGGTTTTTAAATATTTCAATATCCATTTTGTCCTATGTGAAGCAGAGTAGTGGGAGCCTCATTTTGTACCTTAATTTTCTCACTTTATTAGTTACATAGTGATTTTTATATTTTCTTACAACTTTATGTATAAGTGATAGTGTTATCATATAATAAATTATTTAATTCCAAAATATATTCATCATTTATATCTGACTATGCATGCCAGTATAAAGTTAAACAAAAGCACTAAGAGCTGACAGTCTTTATTTCTGTTCCAATCACAGAAAGTATTCAGGCTGTCATCATAAAGTATGAATATTTTTACAGGCTAAGAAAGAATGTAGATACTCTATGTCTTAGTTTAGGTTACTATTGCTATGATGAAACACAATGACCAAAAGTAAGTTGTGGAGGAAAGGCTTTATTACACTCACAGTTGTATAAAACAGTGCATTATCAAAATCAGTAATAGCAGGAACTCAAGCAAGGCAGAAATCTGGAGGCAGGAGCTGATACAGAAGCCATAGAGGGGTGCTACTTACTGGCTTGTTCTTTATGGCTTGCTCAGCCTGATTTCTTATAGAACCGGATTTCTTATAGAACCTGAAACTACCAGCCCAGTGATGGCACAACATGAAAGGGGCTGGGCCCTCCCCTCAATCACTAATGAAGAAAATGCCCTACAGCCAGATCTTTTGGAGGCATTTTCTCAATTGAGGTTTTCTACTCTCAGATAACTCTAGTTTGTGTCAAGTTTACATAAAACTATCCAGCACACCCTTCATCAGGGTGAGAAACACTTGTTTTCCTTTTACTTTATTTTTTTGAGAATTTCATACATGAATACTGTGTATCTACCCGTTCCTCTCCCCGCTCTAACTCCCCTCATGTCCCCCATTCCATCTCAAATTCATGACCCCCTTTTCTTCAATTATTATTGTTTCATAGATATGCATACAGCTTCTTTACTTTGTTTATTGAAAGTTTTTGATAAATAAATAATGAACTCTAATATTGAAAATATCAGTACTTACAGCAATTAAACAACATGTAATGACCTACTGCTATGCCCAAAGATTAGTTCCTTGCTCCAACATCAGAGATATTTCTCCTTACATTAGGTAAGAATTAACACAGAGATGCACAACTGGACAATGTGTAGAGAAAGAGCGACTTTGGAACACTCATCCACAAATAAGATGTCCTCATCAAAATCACTGCCTCAAGACTCAGGGATCTATATGGAAAAGGTGGTAAAAACACTGTAAGAGCCAGCAGTGGTGGATGACTCTGTGGAAACAGCTTCTTCAGACACAACAGGACAGATTCATGAAGGAACTCACAGAGACTGCACAAGACTTATACAGGTTCAAATCAAATAAGGTCCTAACCCTGAAAGGAAATATGGACTTGTGGGCCCTACCCCTTCTCGCGAAACCATCTGCAAAGGATACCCACTGGCAAAGGAAAAATCAGTCTTCTGTAGAGCCTCAGTGGATATATCAATCACACTCTAGGTCAGCCTCCATGAGCAGGAGTAGTTGACCAACACAAAATGAAAACGTAATTTGTTAACTTTTTGTTTCATTTTGCCTTGTTGTCATTTTATGTCCTATTGATCTGTTGCTTGTTTTAAATATAATTTTTGTGTTTGGGGCAGCATTTTGTATGTGTTCCTTGTTTTTTGTTTCTTATTTTTTTCTGTTTGATTTGAAAGAACATGAAGTTAGATAGGTAGAAATGTGGGAGAGGATCTGGGAGGATCTGGGTGAAGATAAAAACATATAACTATATATAAACATATAGAATTATATCAGTTAAAATAGTAAAAGTAGTAAATATTAAATTTCCATCCTAAACAAAGAAAGTTCCTTTATGTGTAACTATGAATTATAGAAATGTAATTCTTGAAAGTTTAAATTGACATTCATTGATTTGTAGATTTTTTTCTGTAATAATTCTTTTTAATTTTTATATTACTGTAAATTTAGCTTCAGAAATTGAATGTAGATGTGATTTCTTTGTTTTTTTCATAATGGTTTATGCTGCTCTAGTATTATTATTCAATTATTTGATACTATTAATAAGGTTTTATGTGCAATGATTTTTAATTAAAAATTGAAATTCTTTAAATAATGAATCACTTGTATCTATTCCAAAATTATTTTTGGTAGCATACAATTTCAATTATTATTTTTATTTTATTTATGCTATCATGGCACATAGCTGTACAAACAGTTATCATTTGGTCCATAATTATTATGGAATTTAAAATTATGCCCTGCTACCTGTTTTATAATATATGTGGTTACATTGATATTATTTATTTAGCATTGATCAATACAATTAAAGTTATTAGTTTTATTAGCTTTTCAGGAAAGCAGTGTTCAATTTCACCCCTCTTCCTTCACTGTATACATAGAAAGACTAGGTAAGGACACTGCAGAAAGACAAGTTTTCTTATGGAGCCAGAAGCCAAATTAACAAACAAAAGCAAACAAACAAATAAATAAAGTGGGGCAACTCTTAGCAGAAATTTAATTTGCTGTTACTTTAATTTTAATCTTTTATTTAAAAAATGGTGAGCAAATGTTTAAACCACACACCCTGTGTGTTTGTTGTTGTTGTTACGACATCTTGAGCTGAGTAATAGTTGTATGATCCTAACATTGCGAACTTTGTCTTTCTTTAATTAGAGATGTTCCGTATTAACATGACATTGGGATTAGCTTGATCTCACACCTTGCTAATGCTGTCACTGTCTGAGTGCTGGAATTGCGAAGAGTATCTCTCTTAGGTCTGTTTTTATAGAAGTGAATAGAATTTCAATTTCAATGTGTTGTCCAAACTCTCCAAGGGACTCCTGTCCATATTCCTGGGTTTCTTTCTTTCTATATTTTCCTGGATCTGTTGCTGTTCCTCTCCATTTCTAACTACGTTATTACCTCTCAATCTGATCTCTGTTCCTTCCATGTACAAAGCCTGCAGATTTCTTCCTCCCTGCCTCTCAGTTTGAAAACTGCCTCCAGCAGAGAACTGTGATAATCACAATTCTCATTTCATTTATTTCCCCTTTTTCGGGGATTACAGTTCTATGCTCCCAGTCGGGCAATTTCTCAAAAACAGTTACTTCATGTATGTTGGGCTACCCTGCAGTTGGTGAAATGGGAATGGCAAACTCCTTTTCAAGTCAAGATCTTTAAATTGAAAGTCACTGAAAGTCACTGATGTATATCATACAGCTATGTGTGTGCCCACTGGAAGTCCCTCCACCTGAGAAGGCTTTCTTGTTTTATATTGTCACTGGAAAAGTTTTCATAATCGAGTGTTTTTCACTCAAGAGTTAGACATTGTACTCTGTCTTCCATAAAGAATGCTTGCTAAAGCAAATGATTTTAGCAAACCTAACTCTTTTGAACAACATCCAATATCTGCATATATCAAATAGTGTCATCTTATTCCAAGTGCCCAGAAAACATAAACTTGCTTTCCATTTGCACTAAAGTGTTATTGCATATCTGCAGTATTTGCTGCTCCATTAAATGATTAGTGTAACAGAGGAGAGAAGCATATCCATAAAACATGCAAAATGAATGTTTAAGTAAATCACTGCATGTGAAGTGATTGATCTAGACTGATATCTTATCAGTAGTTTTAACTCTTGTTAGATCTCTTTATTTACATTTTTATCTTTTATCATCTATATCTTTAATAGTACTCCATTCTCAGTGTGTCTTCCTATCTATATTATAGGTTCTATAGATATATTATAAGAATCATGCCATTGCCTGTCAATATAGCATTTCGTAACTGAACAGAGTGCTCAGTTAGGGCCTAACTATGTGTTGTGTAAATGCATCAATGAAACCATATATTGTTATTATTATTATGCCATTTGCATTTAATTCATATATTGTAGATCTATCTCCCAATGTAAGTATGGAAAAACTCTTTACTGAGACAATAAAAAAAATGAAGTTACAGGGATGGTGAAGGGGACCCCTGCACATCGGTGACCCTTCTTAGACACCAGATTAGGCACAAACCATACCCAAGCACCTGTTTTTACAGAGATCCTTTATTAAGCAGGGAAGAAAAGTTAGAGTGGCTGCTTTCTGACTCTGGCAGAAAAACAGCAGTAAATGACCTTGCAGGTACAATAATTTTTAAGAAGAGAAAGAGGAGAGGTCTGTGTTAGAATGGGCTAATTTGCTGTGGTAGAGGAGTTAGAGAACAAGGGAGAAGGGGAAGGGAACAAGGGAAAGGAGGCAGGAGTATTTGTCCTGGAGGAAGAAAGGAGTGCCTCTGTATAGAAAGGAGACAGATGTGGCACATAGGCAAATGGCAAAGGGAGAAAACCCGTGTTAGGATGAAATATTTAATTTTAATTGGACATGTTAATTAGGTGAGCCAAAGGGACATTACATTGCTGGTTTTCAATATTTTGATAGCTGGATATTGGTAATAGGACTCAGGAGGAGGAAGTGGCCAAATAAGGGAGTAGACCTTGGGGGATAACTTTAGGAGTGTAATCTTAACAGTTTTTAGCAATGGCAAAGGGATTGGGGAAAGGGCAAGGCCTGCCAGAGCCATGCTTGCCATGCTTGCCACACTGAAGCTGGCTAGAGTCCCTTCAGATGGGGCTTTGACTTCAAAAGAGAAGTTTTTTTTTTCAATATATATATGGAGAAGGAAAGAAAGAAAAAAGAAAAAGACATAGGGATAGGTATCTGTCCCATACAACACAAAAAAAGGAGGTCAAATGAAGAAGAATGAGAGGGTGGCTTGCTGTATGGCAGTCTTTTCCTGAGAGATGCAAAGAACATACATCTACTTACCTCAGAAGGGAGCCGTGACAAACCCAAGTAATGGCTGCACCAATATTCAACGTAGTGAACCAGTGAGTGTTAAGTGGGTTACTTACAGGAATTTGGGTAAGGGGTTTCAGGAGCAGAACGACCCAAAGACAGTTGTGTCATCAAAGCCCACCACAGCATGGATGAAACTACTCCTCAACATGGCTTTCTACAAAAGAAGGCCTCTCCAGAAACCAACCCTGACCCTGATCATAGACTTACAGTCTTCAGAAAAAGAAAAACTGAATTTCTTATGGTTAACTCAGCAAGACTATAGTATATGGTAGCCTTGGAACTTTAATACAGACAATCTTTAAAATATTATATGTTTTTATTCTTATAGGAAGCATATGGATTTTAATGTATGATTAATAACAACATGAAAAAAATGTACAAATACTCAGTCTTTTATAATTAATAGGTATTTTGTGCTGACTTCTTTTCATAATTTGTGAACAATTTGCTACAGAAAATTAATACAAATAACTATAGAACCTCTAACATCTTCTGTACACTGTTCTTAAAATGTGTTTAGGTACTATTTATTTATAGCATTGGCCATTTGAATTCAATGTGTTATAAAGGAAAATAAAAATAAACCTTTTACCATTTTACATTGATTGCTTATAACCTCTAGTTTCATTTAATTTATTTCTTAACTCAGATTAACCACAAACTAAAAGAGAGTAATGGTTTCTGAAAAATGGACTATGCTATGGTATAGCAAGTTTACTTTAAAAATCTCAAAATGATAAGAACAAAAATTTGTACATAATAAAATTGAAATTTGAAAAATCTGCAATAATGAACCAATTGCCAAAATTATTATTTTGCTGAAATTACTTCATGTTTAAATAATAAAAACATCAGTAATTGTGACATCTAAAAAGAAAAGTGTAGTTCTTCAACGATGTTGTATATCATGTTTGAATAATAAAAACACCAGTAATTGTGACAATTGCAAAGTGTTGATCTTCAACAATGTTGTATTTCCCAGAATGAATTCTGGTCAAGAGTATCTGAGTAAAGCTTATTGCTCTGGGTACACAAAGAGTATTATTATTTCATTATTTTTTGGAAATACTGTAGCTTATTATAATATTTGGTATGAATATTAGAATTAGACAATCATATATTTCTTCAAAAATTCTATGAATCATTGGAAGCAATAACCCTTATGTACTTGCATGATAGATAAACCAAAACCAATTTTAAACTTTTACAGACAGAAGCTATAAAGATATATTTTGTCTAAGTAAAATTTATAGTATTTCTAGTAAGACTTTTGTTCACTAAAATAAAATTTTTCTCTAAATGTATTTTAAAGGTTGATTTGGACTCATGTTTTTGGTGATTCAAAATTATCTCATGGTGTCTTACAGCATTGTTGGCCCAGTATAGCATAACTCTATTTAGACTCTTTCTACAATGGTGAGTTCCCATATGGTTTACTTCAAAATGTTATTAGTGACAGTTATCCCTCCCCGTATTCTCACCTTTACTCTGAACTTCCATCTTTCTCTCCATATATTACTTGCATATATATGATTTCAGGGTTCACCACTTGGTATTGGACAAATTTGGGGGACTCTTCTCTAAGAAAGACTGTGTCCAACTCTTACCACCCCTTACTTGCTTGTAGTTCTTATGGTGTTGACAAGACTTCATGGGTAGAGACCAAATCTCAGCAAACTTTCTGTTCCTTTGGTTATTACAATCTTCCTGCCCCTCTTCTTTCATGATTACTGAACCTCAGGTGAAGAAGTGTTGTGTTGTATACATATTAGTTGGGGTTGGTTGATCTTAATGTGTACAATATTGTGTTCCTGTTCAGAAAGTCCTTTCTATTCCAATGAGTACAGTGGTATTCTCCACTTTCTTCTATTTAAGAGTCAGGGCAAAAGGCTCATTTGAGATCTTTTATCCACTTGAAGTTGATTTTTGTGCATAGTGAGAGATAAGGATCCAGTTGCATGTTTGTGTATATATCACTATCCCGTTTGACCAGCAGCATTTGTTGATGATGCTGTCTTTTCTCGAATCTATATTGTTGGCCTCTTTGACCAAAGTCTTATCATTACTACATGTGTACATGCAAATGTTGTATAACTGCATCTTTCCATTACAATTAGGAATAATTTAATTTTAAAATGCATGTTTTATAAGACATTAGGCAAAAAGAGTTTTTATAAAGCACAATCCCAATGAGACATTACTAGCACAAAATGAAGATATTTGTAAGCTGCTTTGACATCACAAAATGGTTCCTAAGTATTGAAAAGAAATAATAAATGTAAATATCATATATGATGGAAAGATAGTTTAGGAACTTAGCTGTTATTTATAATTTCTTTTGTTTCACAAAGTCAGGTTAGTTTGTTCTTCTGATATTTGTTTTCTCAACAGATTATCTTGAATTTAGCCTTTTCTTGGTTAATAATGCTTGAATATTAAAAAGTCACTGTCAACTGTATACTCACAATATGTGAGTGTGCCTCCTAGCTATTCCAATTCCCTTGATACACAGCAACCGCACTTGAATACAGGTATGTTAAACACTTTCAGGGAAAAAGAAGCATATTTAAAATCTGATGAAAATATGATTAGAGAGGGCCCCTTAAAACTTAATAAAAACTGAAAAAAATAAATTCAAATTAGTTATTATAGAGGTCTATAATAAACAAACTATAAAGTAACCAACTGTCTCTTTAAAAAATAAAAACATAAAACATGAAAGTGTTTCCTAATGTCCTAAGAGTCTTGGAAGAATTAAATACTTTACAGTTTATTTATTGTTGTTTTTTATTTTATTCTTATTTTTATTTTGGAGCAAGGTCTCACTATGCATCTCTGGCTGGACTGGAACCACTATGTAGACCAGGATGGTCTAGAAATCACAGAGATCTACCTGCCTTTGCCTCTGGAGTGCAGAGATTAAAGTTGTGCACCACTGCCATGCCCAGCTTAAATAGGATATTTTTGAACATCATTCAGGTACTATTCTTTTTCTGATTTTATTTTTGGCATTTGGTATAGAACAAGTTTGGCTAGGTTTTTTTTTCTTTAAAATGGAAATCTGTCTACCCAGAGCACTAAGAAAATGAAGGAAAATCTGAGTAAATTCTTTCCATAAAACCCACCACCTTTTAGGCATCTATTAATGGATTCCTACTCCTACACAAATCCTGAAAACCAAAGGTAAAATAATACAAATGAGCATTAATGAATGCTGCTTGCAATAAATTTATGGTATACTAAAGATAATAGATATTAATCAAGTAACAAGATGCTTTAAATAACTTAGATGATCTGAAAAAAATGAATGCTTTAAAAATATCACTGCAATTGGAAAATGGCCTTAATTTGTTAGAAAATAATATCTACGCAACTGAATAATAAAAAAATCTTCACACTTATATATGATCGTGTAGCCATAATGCTCTGGTCTCAAAAGCAGCGAATCTGATACTTTAAGTTCAGAATTTGTTCAGAAATTTACCTGTGCAATGCATGACAAATATTTTCTCAAATGAAACCNCATCAGTTTATTTTGTGTGCCCTCTCATATGCCCACTTTTATGCAATTTTGTTTTAGAAATAATTCATTATTGTTATTTTGTTATTAGAGTTCATCCTTCCTTAGACTGTCTGTTATTGGTGTTATCAGGAACACACTCAAGACATTCATCTAATGAACTGAAGAGAAACCTTGAATTTTCTGACTTCTAAAATTCAACTTTTGAATATTTTACATTTTTGATGAGGTACAAAGCGATTGAGATTAATTAAAAGGAGACATATTACATGGATGGTAATATGACTTAGCACTAAGAGCCTTGAGAAAGATAAAGGAAAATGCCATACCACATATCTTGCTCTGCGTTGGGGAATATTAAGGTGTGTTACTTTTGTTTGTGTAGCATTTGTTTAACTCTGTGAAGTTGTGTTACTTTGCTTGTCTAGAACACCTGATGATTTAATAAAGAACTGAACAGCCAATAGCAAGGCAGGAGAAAGGATAGGTAGGGCTGGCAGGCAGAAAGAATGTATGGAAGGAGAAATCTGAGAGAAGAAGAATGACAGAGGAACGAGAAGGACTTCAAGGGCCAGCCACCCAGTCACGCAGATACACAGCCAGACACAGAGTAAGAAGGAAAGAAGAGGTATACAGGAATAGAGAAAGAAAAAAGCCCTGAGGCTAAAGATAGACGGGATAACTTAAGAAAAGCTGGCTAGAAATAAGCCAAGTTAAGGCCGAGCATTTATAATTAAGAACAAGCCTCCGTGTGTGGTTTATTAGGGAGCTGGGTGGAGGGNCCCTCCAAAGAGCCAAAGAGTAAAGACCAAAGAGCCTCAAAAGAGCAAAAGCAAAGAACGAGTGAATGTATACAAAATATAACAGTGAGGGGAATTCAGTTGCTCAGTCTTGAACTAAGCATTTATAACCTTTCTATCTAATTGTTCTTCTGGTGGAAGAAAGCAAGAGAGGCTGCTCCTGTTTTAGCTTTGACACAAGCAAGCCAATTCCATTTAAACTGTGACACAAATAAGCCAATTTCAAATGTTTACACAAAATAACATCCATAGGATATGCAATAAAGTATTTTTAAAAATTTTCAAAATATTTCAAAATTCTTTGGTACATTTAGTGTTTGAAAATACGTAAAATGGACAAGCAAGAAGTGTTACAACATCCGTAATATAAATAAAAAACAAGAGCCTACAGTCCTTAAGGAGTTGACAGTATAACAAAAATGAAGGAGTCCCTCCTTTCTTATGGACCACAAAGTTACTCCTTTAACAGGTAGTTCTGGCCAGTACCTGTCTTGCCTGAGAACCAATATAATTTCTCAGAAGAGAAAGGGAATATTGACAGGGGTTGCTGTTCAGAATTTATTTCCAACCACAAGAAGTAACTGAGGGAATTTGAAATAAGAGAACCTGAAGAAATTTAGTTTGAACATGGACAATTTATTAATGTCAAAGGCATATACTTGGACTCAATCAAACACACACCTTTCATGGNGAACTATTTCCTTTTAAACTATAAGTGACACATAAAGAGAAAGGTACTTTCTAAAGTAATATTTATAGGGTAAGTCAGGATTCACTAACAAGAAAAATATAAGCAATAATAGTAGGTGGCTTTCAGAAATAACATTCCAAAGATGCAACAAGTAATAATCCTTGGTTATGAAAGAGCTATTGATATAATATATATAATAGACAGAATAAAGAAAGGTTAACCTAGCCGGGCGGTGGTGGCACACGCCTTTAATC
>LZPO01098141.1:7765-25418 GCA_001675575.1 Neotoma lepida
ACTAAATTTCAGTAAAAATGCATCAGAGACAAAATTTCCTCCTTAATACACATACAATGATGCAAACAAATTACTAGCAAATTAATTACCACACTATACCCAAGTGGGACTAATCCTAATAATTCCAGAATATTTTCATAAGAAATAGATTGCTCTACTGTTTCCCACAAATAAGCAAAAGAAGAAAATTATGCTCATCTTCANAGAGATATTATAAAACTATTTATAAAGTCAATGTTAGTTTTGAGGAATTAAAATTCAAAAAATAAGAGTATTAAAAATGCATCTTCATGATAAGAAGGCAAGAGGTAATTCATAACAGTAAAATATTTTAGGTGTTTCTATTGAGGTTTAGAATTATAACACAAAAAATGATAAATATAGCAATAAAAATTAGAAAATTAAGAAAGACAAAGAAAATCTTTTACATTGATGCCAAATGTGGTGGGTGATCTTTCTAGGCAACTAAATATAGCCAACTAATGAAATATAAAAGGTCTGATTTAGCACCTTATAAAATCATTAGCTATATTATATAACTAATGCAGGCTGGAAAATAAAATGGAAAATTAAACCCTCAATTTTCATAACCATTAAATATAAATACTTAGTATTTGACTCTCAAGAAATAGAAAGGACTTACTTGAGTAAAGTATAAAACATTACCAAATACTTAAATAGACATATTTGCCTTGATACAAAGACAGGTCTCAGTAAATATGCAATTCTTCTAAAATTAATTTGATGGCTTAATGTGACTCTAGCCATAACTGTAGAGACGCTGCTTTTGAAATTTAGTCTTCTATACAAAAGACTGGAATAGAACATTAGAAGTAATTTTATCAGAAAGTGATATTAAGTTAAAATAAAACACTGCAGCATTTACCTTTGTAATATGTAGTTCTATAATATTAATAGAGAATTACAGCATTGGGTCACAATGGAAAGCCATTTCATTCAAATTTTGATAAAGATGGCATAGAAAGTGCTGGGTATAACTAAATGATAGTTGTCAATTTGTTCATCTTTTAAAACTAAGATTAACAAATCAGTATTGTAGGGTCCACCAATATTTTATATACTTCCAGTGTAACAAGTCTGTGAACTAAAACAAAGTACCCAGCCTCTCTACTCTGTANTGGGGCAAAGTAAGGGCAGGAACACTCTTTGTTGTTGTCAATAAAACTTTATTGGGCATACTGCATCTGTACAACTTCATGTTGTTCATGAATCCTTCTGCACTGCAGCTGAATTATTGAAGACTGTGTCCAAAACTGCCAGGCTCCCAAAGCCCGAAATTGCTCTTTTCTCAACTTTTCTTAATTTTATTGTCCTCCTCCTCTTCTTCCTCCTCTTTTCCCTCACTCTTTTCTTCTCACCCTCCCTCTATTTTTTGTTAGCTTTCTAGAAGTTATTTTAGAGTTACTTAGACTTAAAGCTTTTAACAGATCATATTTGTCTGTGCCTCAGAAATAAAATAAATANGAAATAAACCAATTACCACATAAGTTAACTTCCTCCAACATGAAGTCACTCTTCAGACAACTTTGGTGTTTCACAGAGTGGTGTCCTTTCTTCCATCTTTAACTTCGCTGGTGTGGTATTTTTTTTAATACTTTTTTACAATTTCAAAGGTTTACATGATGCATTTTTACTATAACCACCTTACTATAACTTGTCTTCTCCAACTCCTCCTGGATTTCCTTATACATGCACCTCTCAACCTAATGTCCTGTTCTTTTCAACCTACAGAGTCCAGTTAGTGTTGCCAATACACACAGGGGTTCAGGGCCATCCTCTATGCCCTGGCATCCTACCAAGAATGATATCCTTAGAGAAAGCTGCCTCCACCCCTGGTAGCAGTCATCAACTGCCAATAGTTCCTCATCTAGGGGTGGTGCTTCATGAGGTCCTTCCTCATTCTTGCTGGAGTGCTGATTGGCTTGATCTTGAGCAGATCTGATGCAGGCAACCACAAATACTGTGAGTCATGAATGCTATCATGTCAAGAAGACTGATTTCAATCTTTCTATCACCTAGTNTAAAATGTTCCTTGAATTCAGGAGGGGGCAGGCACATGATACAGATGTCCATGTAGGACTAAGTTGTGAGTGTCTGTATTAACTATAGTCCACTGTAAATAAAAGCATCTCTGATGAAGGGTGAACACTGCACTGATCTATGGGTGTAAAGAAGGCAGTTTGATATTGTATTCATTTAGCAAAACAGAAAATGTGGTGTTTTAATTTTAGCGTATTTTATTAATTCTTTAAGAATTTTATACAATGTATTTTGAAAATATATTTGTGAGTTTTTTTAAGGCACATTTTAACTATGTATGCGTGTGTGTGTTTTCATCCAAGATGTTTGACATTCACATTTCAACTTTGATGTTGGCACTGTCTTCACCTTTCCAGAAAGAATCAGAAAAGACCTCTACCTTTCTGATTTTATGGAGAATCCTGTTAGAATGCTAAAATAATGAAAGATGTGTCTTACTGTGGTAGTTTGAATGTAATTGGCCCCCATAATCTCANAGGNAGTGGACTCAGACACTGGGCATTTCATCTTGAGCATNNATGAGACCTCAAGCCTGCCTCCACAGTGACACACTTCCACCAACAAGGCCACAACCCTAATAGTGCCAATTCCTATGAGNTTATGGGGGCCAATTACATTCAAACTACCGCACTTAAATTAATGAAATCTAATGAACAGTTTCCCACACTGTCTAAACATAAATTCTAGATGGAGAAATAGTTGAATGTACAATGCAGACATGAGAGCATCAAAGGAAGTGGAGATGAATTTGTGCTTGGTCTTAGTAGTGAGGAAAGCATTACTAAAAACAGCAGCATAAGAAAAAAAAACACAACAGAAAACAGTGATAGACTTTGCATACTCACCTTGGAAGGGAATTTATTCAAATGAATCTGTGAACCTCCCATTCTCTGTCACTGCTACAAGGACAATGTCACTTTCCTCAGAAGGTTATTTTAAGGTTTAAATGAAGCATGATCAAGCATTAGCTAATGCTTAGAACATAGGAAGAGGGGTGTACATTTGAGCTCCTTTTGCAATTTTGCAAAGCAAATAAAGACTGATGTCAATAAAAATTTACTGTGTATATTTGGGTGCTGTGTAAATTTTTCCTTCCTTAAGAATGTCAATTTCCACATGTCCCAAATAAAATCACTTTCACTCTTTTGTGTTAATTATACTCTAATCATAACAAATATAGATATTTTATGATTGCAAATATATTGGATAGCTTTTAACAAGCCCTGTCATTTTTATCCATCTTAGATTCTCAATTTTTATATATTTCTTCTCTGCCTTTGATATTTAGTTGGAAGCAGAACATTCTGATCTCTGTCTTACGCTCATACTGAAAATGACTGACAGCTCCAGGAAGATGGCTCANGGCATGTGTTCTGAGTGTGTGTGCACATGTGGGTACAAGCAGCANTTTTCACCTCCATCTATTTCTACACATTTCAGAGAAGGAAGGAATAGGCTGTGACTGATAATGCAATCCATTCAGCTTTCACAAGGATTAAGTCCATTATACTATGCAAAATTCCTACCTAGTCAATCCTAATAGAAGGTAAACAAATCCTCCCTAAACCCATGTGGTCTCTAAATAGATCCAAACAAGGGAATGAAATGTGCATGTTTTAACCAGCTCTGTCAGAACAAATACACAACTAAGTAAACACAGTGAACAGTGCTCTTTGGCAAAGCTTACNGAGAAATAATAATTACAACATAAGCATCTCTATTCCCCTGAGTAGGGGAAAGGTTTTGTTTTATGATGTTGAGATAATGTCAGTCCTTCTGGAAGTTTCTATAAGAATCTTCCCTGATACCAGGCATCAAGTAATCAAAAATAGAAATAGCAAACATAAACAACACTATGAATGACTAAAGACAAACAAAAAACTCAGGAATGCATCTAAATATATGTGGCAGATGTTTAGACTTCATAGGAAAGAAATTGTGAGAAACAAAAGAATAAGCACCACACCTAGAAAAAAAATAGACCCCAAAATTAGGGAATCTGGGGGAGAGTGACACCATAACATTATAGAATGCAGTCATATATGTGTGCCTGTTTTATAGAAACAAATACCATATATGTGAATTTAGGACATGCATGCTGGTTGGTTTTTCCCAACTTGACACAAACCTAGACATATCTGGGAAGAGAGCATCTTAGTTGATAAAATGCTTCCATAAGATTGCCATGTAGGCAAGTCTGTTGAACCTTTTCTAGATGAGTAATTGATGTTTAAGGACATGGTCCACTGGAGGCAGTGCTTCTCCTAGGCAGGTTGTCCTAAAGGTTGTCCAAGAAAGCAAGCTGAACAAGCCATCCATGGAAATGAGCAATATAGGAAACAGCAACCCTACACAGGCCTTTTTTTCAGCTCCTGTGTCCAGTTTTCTGCCTTGAGTTTCTGCTTTGACTTCTTTTTCTTTTAATTTTTGAGATTATAATTAAATTACAACATTTATCCCTTCTCTTTACTTCCTCCAAACTCTTCCATACCCTTCCCACTCTCCTTCCAAGTCATGGCCTCTTTTTTCACTAATGGTTATTGTATGCATATATGCATATGCATATAGGTATATATATATATGTTCATATATATTCCTAAATATAACCTGTTCCATCTGTGTGGTGCTACCTGTATGTATGTTTTCAGAGCTGCCTATCTGGCACTGTACAACTATGAGCTCCCATCCCTAACCAAGATGATACCTTTAATTGACAACTGTTTGTAAAGGAAAAAATAGTTTCTCAAAAGGAATCTCACTGGTTATACAAACCACATTTAAGGGCAGGCCCCATGCCCAACAGGAAATGGTCAATACCAAAACTGAAGTATTTCTGGANACTTTTTTGTTGTTTCATATAGCTNTTCTTGGACATTTTTTACTGTGTCTTTCCATGTATATGATGATTTCTGATTTTGCATTTTTATGGGATTTGTGTATGTGTGTATCTGCATTTGGNGTGCTCTTTNTTTATTTCTCTTTTTATTTNTTTATGTTTGTTTGTNCATTTTGTTTTATTCTTGTTTATTTGTCTTTCTTATTTCCCTANTTGTTTTCTTAAGAGACAGAAAGAAGGAATGGAGTCTGCATGTGGAGAGGTGGATTTCTTTCCAAGCTCTCAGATACATGTCATACTCCTTGACATTCTTTTGTGATGTTGTGCCACAGACATTGGTCATAACTCTGAACAGCCCTTCACAGGTCAGATTGCAAATGCTGTTCTCTCTGGGTGTGTTCATCCTTTGTGGTTACAGATGGTNCTNGNCAAGTTGAGTCACTGAGGCTAGCCACACCTCTGGACAGTGACTCCAATATTCTGGTTANAAATACCAGACCCACTCCTGGTCACTGTTNTGTGAGATTTAGTTAAAGACACTGGTTCTGTCTTCAGGGATTGTGACTACTACACTCTTTCAGATGTCCAGCATGCTACTTGGTACCCAAGTCTGTTTTCCTGCAGACTCCGGCTCCCACTGGATATCTACTTTGTTGAACCTTTTTTGAACACTGCATGGTTCTGATTCACTTTCTTCCCCCACAGTCCAGTGCTAACCTGGTGGCCAGGCTTGAGTGTACAATCACATGACACTGCTCTGAGTTTCCCCAGAGGATGGTTCACAGAGTCTCTAGGTCTGCACAACCATTGCCTCAGCAGAGGTCTTTTAAAAAAATAGCATCCTGGGCATAAGAGATGATGGTTCAGCAAGTAAAAACATGTGTAGAAGTCTGAAAACCTGAGCTCAGTCCCCAGAACTGATCCTGAAAGTTGTCCTCTGACTTCCACACACATACTGTGGTACACAGGTTCTTCACTCTCATGTGTACACATCACACGCATGCATATACACAATAGTAATAGTAATAACGATGATGATGAAGATGATGATGGTGGTGGTGGTGATGATACGATAAAATACTGTGGTACACAGGTTCTTCACTCTCACATATACACATCACACACATGCATATACATAATAATAATAATGATGATGATGATGACAGTGATAATGATGATGAAGATGATGATGGTGATGATGATGGTGGTGGTGGTGGTGATGATGATGATATGATAGCATACTGTGGCTGACTGATTGCATGTGGGGAGGGGCATTTCTCATTCTCTATCTTCCCTGTGTCAGGGCAACCACAATGCATCTTTTGTGTGAATCTNTTCTTAAGCTATGGCTCCTAGCACATAATGCTGGTACTCCTCCACACTAGAAGCATGGACCTCCCAATCTAAGCCCACCTCGCTGGGGTGGTCTTGTGTATTTTCTCCTGCTTTATAAACTTCCCTGTCTTACTAAAATGAAAACTAAAACTTTGCAGGTACTACCCACCTCTAGTGGTAGCTGTTATCCAATAGCCNATTGCTATTTACATTGTGTGATAACATTTCACAGCGTGTCCATGCCACATTTATTTATCCATTTATTTTATCAATTGATGGATATTCAGTTACTTTCCATTTGAGGCTGTTAGCTATGAAAATGAAGCTATAAATATACAGATAATTGTATTGGCATGTATTCTACTTATGTGTATATATTTAAAGTTGCTGATTCAAATCTATGTTTAAATTAAGATTTTAGTTTTTATTTTTAATTATGTGTACATGTATGTGTCTGTATATGCGTTTGTGCATGTGAGCACAGTGCCTGAGGAGGCCAGGGAAAGGCATCAGATCTCTTGGAACAGAGTTCTGGGTGGTTAAGAGCTGTTGATATGGGTGCTGGTAATTGAACTCAGGTCCTTCGCAAGAACAGTCCTCGACTGATGGATCAGCTCACCAGTCCCCATATTTAATCTTTTGAAGAACTGCACTTTACTGGTTCTAGTTTCTCCTTTGGGTTGATCCTTTTTGAATTTTTTAAATTTACATTTATATATATATGTGTGTGTGTGTGTGTGTGTGTGTATGAGCACACACACATGCCACAACACACATATGCCATATGGAGGTCAGACAGCAACTGTTGGAATCTGTTTTCTTATTCCACCATGTGGTTTCTATGGATAGAATTCAGGTTATTTGGCTTGGTGGCAGGGAACTGTTGAGCCATCTTGCCATCGTCCTTAAATTATTTTTATATAATGAGACCTGTAATTACTACTTCATTCTTTTGTGTGTGCTTCCCTCGTTACTCCCACCAATTTTATTATTTGTTTGTCTGTTTGAGATAGGTTCTCATGTATCCCAGACTGGCTGGCTTTCAACGTACTATATAGTCGATGATGGCCTTGAACTCCTGCTCCTCCTGCTAGACCTCCCAAGTGCAGTGACTATAAGCATGGACAATTTTTAAATCACCTTTTCTTTTGAGCTTGAATTGTCGAATCAATTGGACACAAATGTGGCAGTATATGTCCAAGCCCCAACCTTTAATTCATGGATACCGAGTTCTGCTCATGCCATTGATACAATGTATCGATTACTGCAGTTTCCTAGGAAGATTGAAATTAAAGAAAGTCTGAGTTCTTTGGATTTGTTCTTTTCAGGGACTTTTTTAAGCAAACTCTAAAATTTCCCCTGTGCTTCATGAATTTTCATAAGAACTTTATCCTTCACTTGACAATTTATTCAAGGCAGGCCATTTGAGGTTTTAATGGAAATTGTCTTTGCTTATAGATGGATTGTGATGGTCTCACATGGCAATTTAATTTTCTTGCACATGCTGCTCCACACACTTGGCTCTGAAGTGTATGTATTTCCATACAGCAGTTTTCCTTCTTAGTAGTCAAGCTCTACACAGGAGATATTCTTTATTACTTAAAAAGCCTTCAAAACTCTCAAAAAAGTTTTAAAAAGTCTTTAAATCAGATTCTGAAAATATTTAATTTGTTGAGATCTTCAAGTGGTATCTTCAGCCTTTCTCCAAAATGGATCTCTACCAGTTGGTTGCTAACTTAGTCATTTATTGTCAAACAAGGGCACGTGCAGTTTGGTTTTATAGCAGGTCCAAGATAGGCATGTGAAATTCTAATCTTTTNTCTCTGCAGCTTGTACTTCACTTTGAATACAGGCCTTTGCAGTGCTGTTATTTTAGTGTAGTTATATAACAGCTCTTTGCTTTCTAAACATATTGTATTTTTTTAAATCCCCAAAATAAACATGGTAACACATGTGTTAGATCTATTTCAGGATACCAGCGAAATTTCAGTACATGAATATAAGTAGTTATAAAGAGTTTAAAATAGGAATATGCAGGTGATTGGGTTTTGGCCATGACTCATGAACTATTCACAAACCTCAGGGAAATTATAGTTACTCTGTACAGCCATCTCTTTAACTAAGGATGAAGAAAATGCTTCTGTGTGTATTAATTCTTTGGCCAAAAATAAATGAGTATACTTTTTAGATTTAAGTGGCCACATCTGTTTCTCTGGTTAGTCATGCCATTAATACAATGAGATGTGGCTTAATGGCCAGCAGACATGATACGAATTATTTTCAGCTCACAAAATANGTTGCCTAGAGACTCTCACACAGAGCTCTCCAAAGACGTTTCAAGATAATCAAAGCCAGCTCATCCACGCTATTATTAACACTGAATTACTTGGTAACGTCTTGCATTAAACCTACCAATAGTTAAGCTTGATTGACAGTTTGATCTATACTGATCTGTGAGGGTGTTTCTGGGAAGGGTTAAATGAGAAGACCTTCCCCCAGGTTGTGTGGGGCAATCCCGTGGGCATCTCAGACACAAAGAAATCTAAGGAAAAATCAATGTTGCTTTTCTGCCTNCCTTCACTTCTTGTTAGAGTGTATGTCTACGTTGTTGTTGCTGCTGCTGCTATGATCCCTCACTGANGTCAAACCAAAGCTTGTCTTCTGATGTGGATGGGAGACTAGCCTTTCTCCAAGAATCTTCCAGGACNTAAGCAGCAGATTGGGGNTGCTGATACATGCAACTTCCTGACACAAGCATATGTATATATTAGATACTTGAAACAGCAAATGGTCACCATTGGACTACCTAACCCCAAATACTGTTAGCTATTCTGACAAATCACCTCATATTATGTATGTATATATTAACATATATTAATGTAGGTTCTTCTAGACAAACTAATAAAAATCGTGGTATAAGGAGTGGTTCTAGAGAAACATTACTATAAAGTTGTAAAGATGAATTTTTCTAGTGGGCTTGGCTCTGTCAGGAGCTGGCTCTCTAATTGTCATAAGTCGCTAAGTATATTCCTGATAGTGTGGAAAACACTGATAATCCAAAGTATAGAGTGCTTTAAAATGATATAAAATAAGTGTATTTGACATTCTTGGTTGTGAGAAGCAAAGAATTTGTTGAATGTGTGTCTGTATGTATTTGTGTGTGTGCATGCAATTTTTTAACCTTTCTGAAAACTAAGAAATATAACAATTTTTGCTGTTTTTTCACACATCTCAGGATAAAGGAACAACAACAAAGACTGAGCCCAGAGATGTAATTTCCCATTCCCAGTTCAAGATTCTTATAAACACCATGAAGCCTTCCTGCTCTGAGANAAGATTTCACAAGCAAGCATAGAGCTGGGGTTGAAAGGATCCAAACTCAAGCCCTCATCATTTGATCATCTACTCTTAACACANGCTTAAGTCCTAGCCTTGAAGGATATGTACAGTTAAAATGAGATACTGATTGGGAAAAGGTAAGACCTTAAAATAGAGTAGAGATGTGTGGAGTGACCTTGGTGGGTCCCATGACACTGAATTCTCAGATTATTTTGGCTTTGTTTCATATGAGGGAGCTGTCTCCACACACTGAATGGTGCCATTTCAACATTTGACAAGCAAATTAATCTTGTATTATTACCAGTGGAGTCACCACCAATAACTTTCTGTGAAGGATATGACAATAAAAATTGGTGCAGTCAGGGCCTACTTAACATGTGGGGGACCTGCTCCCACTTTTTCCCCAGTATACTCTTGAGTAGGGAGAAGTGAGAAATATTCAGATAGAAAGAGAGAGANAAAGACAGAGAAACACAGGATAGCCTCCGGAATGCCTGGGTCAAAACCCACCAGCCCCTTCTGTCTCTGCTAAAGGACTTTTAAAGGAATGCCAGGAGGTGGAGCAAAAGACCTCCCCCTTGCTAGATCAAAGCATACCACACAGCACAGCCAAGTGCAGACCCTTCCAAACACCTGGTAACCACACAATGGTCAATCCATCCCCTTATGCAGTCCTGCTGTGTAAAGCAAGCTCAGATCTCACTAGGAAACCTCACTTACAACACTTACATCACCCATATTTGCCTCTAGTCCTAGAACCAGACTCACNTCTCATCAGGCTACAAAAATTGATGTACACAGTGAGCCCTATGGGGAANTAAGCAACACACNAAAAGAATTTCTTACATTCCCTAATTCTTACAGTTTGGGGGTTATGTAAAATAGATTGTAAGGTTATGTGACAATATTTGGAAATATATTACCAGGTCAAACTAAATTTATTGACATGGATTTCTCACTGAAGGTCTCTTAACAAAGGTGCTACAGTTTACTTGATTGGCAGGCTGACGTATACATCAGAAGCTGACCTACTGAGAGTAAGGTNGGGACATCTGATGTCCTTTAACTTAATGCTACTAAATGGATTTTAAAACTCAGAAAAATTGGAATCCTAGAGTGGATTTGCCATGTAAAAGCTCTTCTATAATGGAAGGGACAAAAAGATGCCCCCTTCATTAATACTATAATAAACAGACTTGTGANAGGAGCCCAGAATCCCTGAAGTGGTAAGATAAAACATAAAGGTGTTTGGATGACTTCAATGCTAGGTTACGCTCATGGCCAATCCTTAAGAGAATTTTCATTAAATTCTATTATATGTTCAAAATCATATCAGTCATGTATTTAATCTTCAGATTTTACAGTTCAAAATTAGTCTGGCCTATATCTTATACTGTATGAAATTATAAAATATTTATTCACTATAACATAACTTAAGACATACATATGAGTGTATTATACCAGAGTGTTGGTTTCCTTTTAAATGAGAAAACCATCGTCAAGTGGCAGATATTCATTTCTCTGGCTGTCATATTTTAATCTCTATAGGAAGATGCATAGGAGGTCAAATGAGACTCAGAAGATTGGTTAGTGGTTCTAGAATCAAAGCACGGATGTCTATTGATTTGATTGCAGAGCTAACGGTCTCCTGTTTTGAAAGTAAGAAGCACTGTACATCTGCAGATGTATCTATCTCCTGAATAGGACAGGTTTATTTCTGGGCAAGCCAGTGACAGCACTGCCACATAGGACAGTTCTAGTGGGTCTGCCCACATGTTGATCTATATAAGTTATGCCTCCTGGCATTGCACAAAAGGAGTGTTCCTGGTAGAATCCTTTTCTCTAAATGCTATCTTCATTCACACTGCCATTAATGTGCCCTTGTCACTATTTTTTGCCCTTTCCAGTGATAGCCTCTACCCTTTCTAATTGGTACTTTCTTTTACTGAGTTTTGCATCACACTCCATGTTTCTAAACACTATCTTGTTATTGTCAGAAAGCTTGTCTGTGAAATATTAAAAAAAAAAAACCTGTAGCCAGACAGGGGTGACACACCCCTTTAAACCCAACACTTGAAGGCAGAGANAGGCAGATCTCTGAGTTTGAGGCCAGCCTTATCTACAGAGCAAATTCCAGGACATCCAGAGCTACACAGAGAAACCTGTCTCAAAAACAAAACAAAAACAACATATTATAAGCAAGGCATTTCATCAGTATAGTATCTATTACATTTTAAAGTTTTTNTAAAATTACAATGGAGCTTCCAAAAGAAACAGTGCCCAAGACTACAATTCTTTAAACCTTTTCATGCAATGGTATGGTTTGAACATGAAATGACCTTCATATACTCATATGTTGACAACTTTGTCCCCAGCTATCAGCACTGTTTGGGGAAGTGCTAGAGACTTTGGAATATGGGACCTATCTGGAGCAAGTTGGTAACTGGGAGGGAAAAGTCCCTAGGCCTGGGATAGCTCTTTCTCTGGCCCCTCCTGTCTCTGTCTTGTTGCTTCCTGGCCACCATGAGGTAAGAGGCTTTGTACCTCCATTCTCTACTCACCACAAAGCTCTGCTTCNCCATGGCCTAGATATGGTAGGACAAGTGGTTATGGGATGAAACCTGAAACCATGAGCCAAAACTGCCTCAGTAACAAAAACGTAGACTGACAGACACCACGATCGAAATATCCTTTAGCCAAGTCAGTTTAAATGACTGGAGAAAGTAAAAAAGATGAAAAGTGTGATTTTGACCTTAAAACACCAGTCAACGTCTCCTAACTCTGACACTCACAACTCTTTTCCAAGTTATCAAGCTGCTCTATTATACTGATGACAAGCTAATAGGACCAAGTGAGCAGGAAGTAGCAACCACTCTAGANTTAATGGTAAAGCATATGAGTGAAAAGGAATAGAAAATGAACCCAACCAAAAGCAAAAGCCTTCTACTTTCTACCTCAGGAAAAATTCTAGCTCAGTTGTACAGGGCATGCAGAGAGATTTCTTCTAAAGATTGCTCAGTGTGGTTTAAGAATCCTCTTCCAGTGTTGCCATTCTCCTTCACCTGNAGGTATTATTAAGCACATAGCATCATTACTGAGGTGTTTACTTAGGAACAAACATAGTTTTGCTTTTGGACTTGTTGAATTTGAGGCACTGTATTTAAGAGACTGCTAAATGGAAGGTTCCTCGGGCCTCACATTTTACTAGGTGGGTGACAGCTGAAATTCTGGAATATCTGGGAATTACTGGGGATAGACTGCAGAGCTCTGAACACAGTGAGAACAGAACCTTGATATCTGGTGCCAGTCAGTGGTCAGAGAGCAGTATTACAAATCTATATTCCAGTTATGCCTTCAGGAGATGTTTACCAAATGTCACCTAGATAGTATTTGCTAAAATGTTTTCTGCTGAAAGTAATTTTTCCCCTCTCATGGACCTATTTCTAAATTCTGACACATATCTTCCTCATTCCCATATAGATATATGCACATAAAATATAAGAAGCTANAATAAAATGTGTATGAGACCATGTGGTATTTGTCTTTCTGAGACTGAATTACCCCGCTTACAAANTTCAGTTCCAACCATTTCACTGAAGATTCAGAATTTCATTTTTATTTATGGCTAAATAATAACCCAACATATATATGTAAAATGTACNACATTTTCGTTCTTTATACATTTACTGATGAGTACCTAAGATGATTGAGATTTCTTTGCTGTTGTGAATAATGTAGCTTTAAATATGGATATGTAAGTGTCTCTGTGGTATGTAGAGCGAATCTTAAACAGTCTTATAAATTGAAAACACCAGGCCAGGTATTGAGGTAAATTCTGAATGATCAGAGAGACAGAACAAGCCACAGCCAACCTCACCTTGCCAACTCCTCAGCTGATCTTGTTTCCTCAGACTGCAGGCTTCTGAGTCCTCTCCCGAATGAATCTCAGCTGAACTGCTGCTCAAAGCCTGAAAGCTTAAGAGGCCCTCTAGCTTCTGGTTTCCACACCTTATATACCTTTCTGCTTCCTGCCACTACTTTCTGGGATTAAAGGCATGTGTCTTTCTCAAGCAAAGACATGAGATCTCAGGTGCTGGAATTAAAGGTGTGTGCCACCATGCCTGGCTATTTCCAGTGTGGCCTTGAACTCAGAGATCTGGATGGATCTCTGCCTCGGGAATGCTAGGATTAAAGGCATGTGCTACCACTGCCTAACCTCTATGTTTAATCTAGTGGCTGTTCTGTTCTCTGACCCCAAATAAGTTTTATTAGGGTACACAATATTTTGGGGGACATAATATAATCACCACAGTGGTGGGATTTAGCATACTTTGGCTACATGTTCAGACAGTGGTCACATGATAGTTATAATTTAATTTTCTAAGAAAGTGCCATACAGATTTTCACAGTGGCTTATGCATCCCCATCAGCAGAGCACAAGGGATCCTCTTTGCCCACATCCTCAAAAGCATGGCTGTTGTATCTTTTCTTGATGATAGCTATTCTGATTAAGGTGAGATGGACTGGTTTCAGTTTGAATTGGCCTTTCTCTGATGTGTAAGGCTAATCAACACTTTTTAATATATTTATTGGTCATTTATATTTCCTCTTGTGAGAATTGCCCATTCATTTCATTATTTTGTTTGTTGACTGACAAATGGGGGAGGGAGGACATTAATTTTTGCAGTTTTAAAAAATATATTAGTCTTCTGTCTGAAGAATAGCTGGCAAAGATTTTCTCCATTTAGAGGCTATTTGCTCTACTGAGTTCCCTTTGCTGTGCATAATCTTTTCAATCTCATGTAGCTCAATTTGTTACTTCTGGTCCTGAGTCCTGTTCAGCAAGTGCTTGCCCATACCTGTATCACAAAGTCTATTCCTTATGTTATCTTCTACCAGTTTCAATATTTCAGGTTTGAAATATTGGTCCTTGGTCCACTTCAAATGGATGAGACAGGCAGCCAGATCTATTTTCATAAATTCTACAGGTGGATGTCCAATTGTGACACTATAATTTGTTGAATCCCCCCCCCCAGTTGATACTTTTGTCAAATATTTGTGTCAGGCTGGCCAGTCCTCCAGGGCCAGAAAGTGTTATGCAGGCTGTTAGGGAACTGCCACTAGCAATCTTACTCAGCTGTGGGCCCTGCATTCCACCCTAGTGATGGGCCAGGCAAGACATTCCTGGTAGAGCATGTCTTTATGCAATAGTAGGAAGTCTGTTATTGGGTAACAGACTGCTCTGTGACTGGATTTAAGGCCCTCACATCTGGAACAAAATATGTGGTCAAAATCTCATAGCTAGGACATACATAGACCCCAGTGGGGAAATGACTGCTTCTGTTCTGCTAACTGGACAGGGTGTGCCTGTCAAATCACCTTCCAGATCAGTGCTGCTGTCTGCCTTAGTCAGAGAGGCATTTTGTGTGCGGTGGGCAGTGGTTGCTTCACTGCTCTAAGTGGTGAGATTAACTGAGTGTTGAAAGCTGAGCCCCTCAGGGCTCAGAGAACATCACAGAAGAGGGTGTAGAAAGAAGGTGAGAGTCAGGGGGGAAGCTCAAGCGCTGTGGGACATTCTATTTCTGGGCATAGCCCAGTATACTCTTCCTAGCCAGTGCATTCTTGGGCTCTCAGCAACTGTGGTTATCAGCAAAAGACCCACACAAGATTGAGCTCATCAATATTCCATCCTTGAGGAGAAGGGGGTCATGAAGCCCTAGTCAACCCTGAGAATATAAATGTATTTAATGGTTGCTGACAGATGAAGAGACATTTTTTCCAGTGAGGTAGACAATGCCTAGTTGTTCAGTGGTGCTGTACAACCCATCACCCATGCTTTTGTTAATAACCCTAATTAAACTCAGTGGGTCACATATTGTGGTGGTTTGAATGAGAATGGCTCCATGGGCTCATATAATTGGATGCTTAGTCATCAGGGAGTGGCACTACTTTGAGGGCTTAGAGGTGTGGCCTTGTTGGGGTAGGTGTGGCCTTATTGAAGGAAGTGTGTCACTGGGGTGGGCTTTGAAGTTTCAGAAGCCCAAGCTAGGCCCAGAGGCAACTCATCCTGCTGCCTGCAGATCCATATGTAGAACTCTCAGCCCCTTCCCAGCACTATGTCTGCTTGCATGCTGCCATGCTTCCTGCCATGCTGATAATGGACTGAACCTCTGAAACTGTAAGTCAGTCCCAATTAAATGCCTTCNTGTATAAGAATTGCCACGGTCATGATGTCTCTTCACAACATTGGAACACTGACTAAGACACACATACATATGCAAAAGGACATGACAGTGGAAGAGGGACTGGCAGGGAAGAAGAGGACCATTGGGCGGATGTGTGGAGGAAGGCATGACCAAAGTAGATCATATACATGCATGAAAATAACACAATGAAATACAATATTATGTATAATTAAGATATGCTAATATAATTTATTTAACATTAGGTGGCCATAGATATGTGGATTTATTTCTGCATCTTTCATTCTGTTCCTTTGGTATAGGTGTCTCTTCTTGCNCCAATACCATGTTGTCTTTGTCTCTGTATTATTATTTAAGATCAGGTATTCTTTTCACTAAGGATTACTTTGGCTGATTATGATCTATGTTTCCATATGAAATTTTTTGTCATTTTTTTTAATTCTTTGAAGAATATCACTAGAATTTTGATGGAGATTACATTGAATCTGTAGATTTCTTTTAAAAAATATAGCCGTCTTACAGTACTAATTCTGCCAATGCAGGATTCTTCATTTTTCCTGTATATTTTGGACTTTTTCCTCCAGTTTATTGACTGTTGATTTACTTTGGAGACTGTCTTAAATCAATTTCCTTGGTCCATGCATCTTCCATTTAAAAAATTAAAATAAAACACAGAGCTATTAGGAATAAATTCAAATGAGCCAGGAAAACTTCAGTTTCCAATATCTACAAGTTTTCTTAAGTAAGAAGTAAGACAGGAAATTGCCTCACTACTGACAACATGGATGGAGATTATCAGTAAAATAGGGAAACAGTACATCTTTTATCAATTGAGAGGAAGCTCTTGAGTGTCCAAGTAAGACTTTACCATTCTTTGAATAGCCACAGAATTGCCTTTTGGTGCTCTGGTACCCAAGCAGAATAGTGTTATCCACTGAGCCTATGAATGTGCAACAAAAGCAGACAGAATGGACCCAGAACCAGTTGAGAATGCTAAGTGACATTGGTGCTCTGCAGTGTTGTTTGTATGCATGTCTCTGAGNCTAGGCAGCAAAGTGTTGAATTGTAAGACAGAACGTCTTGGCCTCACAGGGTCGGAACTACATGTAGGTCTTTCTCTTTCAGTAAAATTNAATTTAGCTATAAATGTGTCTTTTTTTCCTTGATGAAATAGAAAACCAGACCTTTGCAGAGCCTTCATCAGTATGTGCCGTTGGGAAAGAGTACACACAAAGGAAAACATCTTTAGATTCCAAGTTGTCAGCAACTTCATAAAGTCTCAGTTGAAATCTCAACTATGTCACAGCATTGATGATAACCCTAGTTTTTCTGCGTGTACTTGATTTTCAGTGTGCAGACTGAGGAATATGAAGATGGTATTACTGTTAGACACAAAAATAAATACATAAAGACAAACAAACAAAAATATTTTGTATTTTGTCAGATTTTGATTGTATCAACCCAAATAAATCATTTTATTTAATGTAAGTTGTATCATGCCATAGATATGAATATTAAATTTTGACTAAAGTCACCCTTAATTCACAAAGCANGAAACTAATATGAACTGATCAAGAACAAGAGTAGGAGTCAAATGATATAGGCTTCCAGGGTGCCATGTAATAGAAATAGGCACCGGATTCTGAGGCAGGAAAGTTGGATAATGGCTTCAGCTTAGCTGCTGTTTGAATTAGACAAAGTGGTTACTTTATCCTTTCCATTCAATTTGCCCACTTGTTACAAGGGGGTCATGACATCTGGGGTCTCCTCCATCCCTCAGCTTTCCTGAATCAATAAGATAAAAGAAGTGAAAACATTTTGAAAAACATAACACTTGACACAAGGGCATCGTATTAACTCATGGTATGTCTTAGCTAAG
>LZPO01098142.1:11845-22828 GCA_001675575.1 Neotoma lepida
GACAGGACTCATTTGTAAAGATATTTTGCATTGAAATTATTGGATGGTATGACACCACAGTGAGCCGATAAGCTGTTGGTGGGATGCTGCTGTGGGAGATGATGACTCTTTCTCTATTGTGTTTGCTTTGATTGGGGAAAAGTTACAGAAGAGTGAATGCAATGTAATTTTGCATTTACAAGATTATAATACTCCAGGTGTGCAAGGAAGTGGGGAAGGAGTCAACCAGAACACAGGGAGAAAATTAAACTTCCTCTGCATGCCTGAACCAGTGGGAGACTAAGTTATTTGCTAGCCCATCAAGGACTGGATTTTAATATAATTCTTGTTTGATAAAGTGGTACTCCTACTTCATCATGTGTTTAAATATAAACCCATCTGATGTGGAGAAAATTAATCCCATTGTGATTTTTGTAATTTTGAATTGTAAACAGGAGTTTCAAAATAAGTTATAAGTTTATGATAGATATAATCTGATAATATTGAGGAATATTTCTCCTGAAAAATGTTATTGTAAGTTTTGAGAAGATAACTAATTTTCAAAAGAGGGAAAATGAGTTTTAGCCTCNCGATACAAGCATAAATTACTGGTGAATGAAAATAATTTTATGAATAATATGAATAAGCATTAGAGGAAATATAAATCTTTAATCATTTTAATGTAATTCCATGTGTTAGACTATACTGAATGATCTTCATCTTTCTTTTAAAGGACTTCTCTTATTATGACAAATGAAAATTTGAAAAGACAAAGTGGAAAACACCTAAGGCAACTATAGAATTAAGAGTGTCACTAAGAATTATATCCATGAAACAGATACATTCTTGTTTATTTTAATATATTGTGTTTATTTTGATATATTTTATTTATTTTGGTATATTTTTATTTATTTTGTGAATTGTATTTTAATNATAATATTTCTACTTCCCCTCTACTCACTCCTAAACCACCCATATACCTACCACTATCCTTTAGAATTCATGGTCAGTCTCTATTTCTTTAATTGTTGATATGGATATATCTTCTTAATTCTTGATATATATACATATATACTTCTAAGTATGTCAATAAATCAGGAATATATTTAATCTGTTTAAAATTACTTGTGTATATATGATTTCAGNGCTGACTACTTGGTATTAGATAATCCATTTGAGGCTATTCCCTGGGGAAGACTATTTCTCTTGCTCTCAACCTTCCTTATATAGCTTATAGTTCCTCATCTAGGCTTGAGGAACCATAAGCTTTCCCCCTTTCATATTGACGTGTCTATTGTTGTCATCTTTGTCCAGTTCTTGAAGAACCAGATAAGTTTATAAGACATTTTAAAAAACTGAAGTTATTTCTCTGAAAATTTTAAAATTTTTTAATNAACACCATTTCAAACTGGAAACCTGGAACACTGNGAAGAATTATACAATATAAGATTTAATAAAAGCCATATTTCAATAGATCATTAAAGATCAGTTTCTGGATTCTCAAAATGATTGTTTTTTTGAAAAATGAACAGATGATTTGATATCAAGTAAGCCTGCAGATATTAAAAACATTTTCAGCACCAACCAAACCACTAGAATCACCTCAATACGTCTGTTATTGTGCAGAATGTTGTCTGCTTCTTGTCTGCTATTAANTCATCCATGTTTCAGCCCATCTAATTATCAATCACATACTTGTCTGTCAATATAACTGGTTCATCTATCATATATATGAATATATTATTAATCTGTTTTTTCTCCTTTGGTTTTTCGAGACAGTGTGTCTCTGTGTAGCTATGGAGCCTGTCTTGGAGCTCGCTCTGTAGACCAGGGTGACCTCGAACTCACAGAGATCCACCTGCCTCTGCCTCCCAAGTGCTGGAATTAAAGGTGTGTGCCACCACCGCCTGGCTAATCTTTCTCTTATTTAGGAGTATAAATAATAGTAATATTTTATATCACNGTATTTGAAAGTAAGAAAGCCAGTAAAGTCTTGAACTAGCCTCTAGAATTTGATGTGTTCTCTCATCTATGTGTAAACCCACTGACTAATGAAGCACTTTGGGATGGTGAACTTTGAGGATGTGTACAAATATCTCAGGCTTACTGACCACTTGTAACGTAGATCTCTGGTTTAACTTAGTATTCATATAACCTTGGACACAGTGACTTGTCAAAACCAAATGACTTGAAAAGAATCATGTAACTTCTCTGAGAATATTTTTCATAAAATACAAATTCAATTGAACAATAGAATATACCTCATAAAATTTTATAACTATAAGCTGAATTCATCCAAAGATTAAATGACAGGTAAAACAGAAAGAGTTCACTATCTATGAATACTTTCTTGTCTTCAAATCTAGTCCACACATTCTTCTCAGTGTTTCCTATAATTTCTTATGCTTTTGGATTTTTAAAGCTCTTGTAAATTAAAGGTATCACCTATGTGCTAATGTGCAGGATTTAATTTTCCCTTGTAAAGATTTATTATTTTTTATTGTAATATTTCCTCAAGGTATTTTATACTGTGTAAGTAGTCATATCACCTTTTATTGTTTTCTAGATTTTTTTTTGATTTTCTCACCCCTACTTATCAAAACCTATTTCTAAATATAAATTATAATTTGTGGGAGACAAAGAAAAGAAAGGATTATATTGTTATCATATCCTGTATATTTGATGCACAAGAGCTGAAGTTGGGAAAGCCTATGAACTTAAAATTAATTTGGCTATTATATGAGGAGATTATGAGGACATGATGCAATAATGATGGTGACCAATTAGGGACCAATGTTTAAAAATATGTTTAAGTAAGTGTTGAATGACTTGCTGCTCAGGATGTGGATCAGAAAAGGGGGAATAGTATAATCTTCAATGACTAGCTATTTTGTGAATCTAACTAGGCAAGTGATTCTGGATCCAGTTCTTATACCTCTAATATATAACTGTTAGATTTAGTTATCTCTAAAGTGCATTACATGTCTGAGATTGTGTAGTTTGTGGAGAAACAAAAGTGCTTTTTGGGACACAAAGTGATAAATGCTATCTGCATTAATTAAAATGAGAACTAAATACAAATAAAAGCATACAAAATAAAATGTAATTTGCTTAATTAACAGCTCATCCTCTAATCCGAATGAAATCATAGCTAGAAGAAAATATTTTGCTATATATATATATATATATGTTTATATATGTATATATAATACAATATGATACTAGATATTATGATGGGTACATGGAATCTAATTATTTGAATACAATAATATACTTCACAGGATATTTTATCTCAGGGATGTGTGTATGTGTGTGTGTGTGTGTGTGTGTGTGTGTGTGTGTGTGTGTGTGTGACCTATAGAAATAAAAGTACAAAGTTTGAGTTTTCTGTGGAATAGGGAAATTTTTGTCAATATAGTGCCCAGGAGTCAGGTTCTCCAAGAAACACAGTGATCTGATGGTTTTTAAAGTGGGAGTTTCCCACTAAAGGAAAGAGCCCTTTCACACTTAGAAAACTGGGGACAGCAGGACAAGAGTATGTATGNTNTAAAGATTGATTCTCTTCAGAACACNCATTCTAATGGGATGCTGAGCCATCCAAGCTCTTACATATGTCTTCTTAAATATTCAAATCAGGTATATGTGAACAAGTTTAGAAGTTTCTCCACAGATTTTTCCAATGAAACCAATAGATGTACAAAAACAAACCTGAGATTTTTAAAGAAATCAATAGNCATAAAATTAAAACCATTTCCTGATAAGGATAAAATGATAAGATTATAAAGTNAAAATATAAAAGTAAAATTTTTGTGCTTTTTACTTACTGAATATAATATTATACTTATGTGCATTTTCCCACTTAAATATCAGAAGAAATTAGTGAAATATTAGGTAAGCTCAGTGACACCATTTTCTAGATTTAGAACCATCTATACAATCAACTAAATAATTAAATTACACAGCAAAAACTTTCTTAAATTCCTAAGTGGGGATATTCCTGAAGAATTCAGTTAAAGGCTCAGTAGTACAGTTCTTGAGTAGCATGGACAATGCCCTTGTTCAATTCCTATCCCCACAAAGTAAGTATTAGTCAATAAATCAAATCAACTAATCATGAAATAAAACTAAAACATTCTCTAGAACAGTGAAACGTTTTTATCTTATGATAGTTTTTCAGCGAAGCTGCCAACCTCCGAACAAGACCAACTTAAAGCAAACCTGACAAGAATAAGAGCAAGATGAACGAATGCTAGCAGCTGATATGAGCAAAGTGAGACAGAGTTAGAAGTTTGAAGTTAAGTTCTGTGAAATGAAAAGTAGTGGGTACCACTCTACACACAAAAGGGAGATTTGAGAGCAGAAGCATGGAGATTTACAGAATTAAAAAATTGAGATATAATTTCACATTGCCTGAATCTTGACAGTAATGGTAAAGATGGTTCAAATCTATTCTAGGGAAAGAACATTAATACCTTAGCATGATGAGAGAATTTTGCTTTACAGATAAACTATTAATTTGATTTGGGACATATTAAGTTTGGTTGTTATTACAATTCAACATTATATTGAGTAAATATTAGACTAAAAATTTCTTCTAGAATTAGAAATGTATATGTCATTAGTTATCCATGGAAATAAAGTATCCTCAAATAAAGTACATCTGTTTTTCAATTGTCACATTTCAACTTCAGTAGAATAGGTGGATTAGGAAGGAATTTGAATTTTCATGAAATTTCATTGTGCTTATGCTTTGGCTTCCTTGCATTTAATATACAAAATCACTCTCTTTTAGACAAAGTAGGCAGAAACAACAAGATAGATACAAGCACTAGAAAACANCATACCCACTCTGTGAGCAATAGCAGCATAGTTTGATTTATACATTTAAGTAACGAATCACTTTACAAAACATAAAGCACGCTAAAGCATTTTAAAATTACTACCAATTACAAGGAGAAAATATGTACTGTATTTAAACTTATAACTGAGTTTGCGAAAGTATTATCTGAACGTCTGAATGCAACTGTTAAAATTTTCCTAAACACTTGTGTTTTAGGTGTGATATATAAATTAATAATTATATCATTGTATCTTATTTTTCTTATCTAGTTAATCAAGGAGAGTTTTTTTAAGTACTTAGATAAACATGTATGAATGATGGATATATTTTGTTTTTGTGAGATGCTGGATAATTGCATTAAATGAGTTTATATCAGAGCCCTGCCTTGGGTTGACGCATTTTGTTATCACCTACACAAAAAAAAAATTAAAACACAGTCCCAATTGAACAAATATCACCTTGCCCTTTAGGAGGCAACACCACAATAAACTGAGTAGCTCAGAACTTTTTAGCTGATTGGACACAAGAATTTTTCCTAAATTCCCTGGATGTAAGTGATGACATGAGGTAGTAGTCATAAAATAAGTGGCAATTTACTCTGTACCTGTTTTGAGGATTCCCATAGATTGCTGTTTTCTGCCAGAGGCAGTCATAGTCTTCCACTGTTTTTTTTTCCTTTATTCCCCTTTCGTTTTTAACTCCCCCTTTTGCCCTTTGTCTCTGTTTAACCTTCTCTTCCCTGCTTCTCTCTGCAATTATGAAAATATTTAATTTTCTATGTGCCTAGTTACTTTAGTGATAGTAAATAACAGAATACTTGCATTCTTAAAGATTCAGTCTCTATTACTTGGAAATCATGGATCTGTCATATATCATAAGAATAATTATAATTTTTATTTGGCTCTGGCATCTTGGATATNCTGAGATTTCTGTTCCCACTTAGTTTTCACCTTCACAACTTTATGAGATAGCCTCCCTTGGCCTTTTTGCAGAGATGCTGACCTTGCAAGATCACACAGTATAGTATATGAATGTTTTAATAATGTCTTATTTTTATGCTAAGTTCTTTCAATGGTTTATTCTTTTCTCCTTTTGACTACCTCTACTTTCTCTGACATCCTTTCCAAAACATACATATTTATCACAGGACAAATATCCTGAATGTCATGAGCATGAGGAAAGTTTTAATACTTAATCGTTGTTCTATTAAGAAGACAAATTAAGTCACATAATATTTATTTATGTCTTAGTGTTTAAATTGAAGATATAGCGTTGTCCATGGACAACACTTCAGATAGGAAATAACTTAAATTTGTTTGATAATTAGACTTTTTTGTGGCATTGAAGAATGAGTAAGGCAAAACAAATCAAACCAGAAGTTATATTTCAGAGGTCATAGGCACCAAGTAAGTTTCCTGTTTCCTGACATCTACCCTGAGAGTATGCCCTGGATTACCTGTGATTACCACTTAACTTTCTGTTTAATATAAAATTACATTAAATTTTGACTACACTGTTCTCAGGACTTTGAACCACTGTATAGTGAACCAAAGCAATATATAAATATAAAGCAACCTAAATTAGGTTTTTATCCAAGTCTCAAAATTGGCATGTTTCAGCTAATTTCAGGCTTTCAATAGCTCGACTATGCCCATATTAGCCAATGACTCACCTCTCAATGCAACCAATCAGACTGTTTCCATTCATTGTTTTCTTTTCTGCCTGCAAATGTTGCCTGCTCATGTTCCTGGCTAGAAAGACCTTTGACTCTCTTCTGGTTCTGAGCACTTTATGAATCGTTTTTTGTTTCCTTTTTCTTTTCTTTTCTTTGTGTGTGTGTGTGGGTGTGTGTGTGTGTGTGTGTGTGTTTAAAGTTTTCTTTTAACAATAGATGACTTGTAGTCTATTGAACATCTTAAGATACAGTTTGGGGACATCATTAAGGGAAGGAAAACAAGGGACAAAGCCTGAGATGCGTGAGCCAACGCCTCTGTTTCAATGCATAAATTAGCTTCTCACTAACACATATGTGGCACATGTGGAATGGTTTTCAAACAGTTAAGAAAAGTCTCTGATAACTGAAATGTTTGCTGCTAACACCAAGCAGAGACAATACAATGATAATGACAAGTATATTGACCAGGACATATAAATGGAAAACATTGAATTTATTCAGAGAGAAAATATACAGCTCATAGAAACATATGATAAAAATGATGCCGGACCTGCTTAGGAAACAATGGGTATCACAGAATTCTACAGCAACAGTAACATCACTTGAGATACAGTCAAAATGAAGACATTTACAGATAAATATGAACTAGGAAATACTGTATCCAACANGTCTGAACTATCAGAAATATTTTAAAAAATCTTTAGGCGGAAGGAAAATGAAACGGAAGACATCTTTATCTAAGCAAACAGCCATCAAATTTGAAACTTTTGGCTTATTGTGCTTTTTAAATATCTTATTGTTCTTTGAAAGTATGCAAAACAAAACATATCAGCATAGACTATGATTGCCGTTTTTAATATGGAAACCATAAGAATGTGAATTATGTATTTCATTAATTTTTTAATTGTATATATTTATTATTGTGTGTGTGGTATGTATGTGTGTGTGGGAAAAGCATGCCTGGGCCAGTGTTTAGGTCACAGAACAATTTTGTAGAGTAAGTTCCCTATTTCTACCTTTACTTGGGTCTTGGGGATCAAACTCAGGTCTCTAGCTTTGTATAGCAAGCACTTTTGCCCATAAAGCCATCTCATTTTCCCAATTGTACTAGTTATAAGTAAACTGTGATTGACTTTAAAAGGAGTGTATATTAAAATTACTTGAGTAGTGATGTCAGACATAGAAAGCAATGGTAATGCCAAGAACCAGATAGTATCATTACAAAGGCATGGGTACTGAATAGTTCACAGGCTACCCCTCAGTGANATAATGCTTAAGCTGTATCTGAGCAACTCAGGAAAGCATACATAGCTACCCACAACATCAATAGTATAAAGGCTGACACATTTTTAATCTTTAGTAAATGCTCAAAATAATACAATGATACAAAGGTGTAAAAATACTACAAATAAGGCCAGGCGGTGGTGGCTCACGCCTTTAATCTCAGCACTTGGGAGGCAGAGGCAGGCGGATGTCTGTGAGTTCAAGGCCAGCCTGGGCTACCAAGTGAGTTCCAGGAAAGGCACCAAAGCTACACAGAGAAACCTTGTCTCGAAAAACCAAAAAAAAATACTACAAATAAAATGATGCAAAGGTGTAATAAATAATAAACTGAATTTACAAGAGTGGAGAGACACAGATTGAATGTTCCATGAGAAAAAAAAATGGTAGTAAGTAATAAGGAATTCATTTTAAATTATTTAAATTATGAAACATAACACATAAAATCATGNACTTAAATCCAACCATATGAATAATGATGTTAAACATGAGTGATTTAACTTTCCATATATGTAGAAATTATAAGACCTTTTTACCATCCTGATCCTATTTTAATCAATTGATTAGCATCTACTGATGAAGCATGTTATTACATAAATGATCTTTCAGAACTGTGTTTGAGCAAATAAACAGGGGCATGCTAGATTATTTAAAATTCCAGTTCTCTTCCTCATGTGTGCTTCTTAGGGAAACTACTTGAGCCATCTGATTGCCCCTTCTTGATGATCTTGCCTTCTTGATCAGGATAGTTGAATCAGGTAAATGCTTGATGATAGAGGGGCTGATCTGTATTTTGGACTAAGTAGACTGAATCATTTACCATGAAAAAAATGAGTTAAATTCCAGGAACTTAGTGGGTTTGTGATTGATTAATACTTTATTTTGTTAGACAGTAAGAGTACCTGTGAATCTTCTGCAAGGGTTACAGTGTATTAATTTATACCCTTTGGGTTCTAGATAATCATGACTTCTTCTGAATGTTATTAGACTCTTTTNATACTTAACCTCTNTTTGTGCTATATTTAGTGCACTATGGAATCTTTATAAGATGGATTTCATTTCAGTTTTGTTAACTATTTTAGAAAAAGTTCAAACATCTCTTTCAACAAATAACTATATACACCACCAGTAGCAAAATGACAGAATTTAAAAATAACCTTTTTTTTATTCATAAGAAATAAAAATTTTTAACTTCACATTTGAAAGTGGAAACAATAAGGATATCAAATAAGTTAATTTCCCAACTGTACTTAGATAATTGATCCAACTGATGACTATGGAAAGGTAGTGCTGTTTTAAGTACTGTTTTAAAAGCTAGTCTCTCCAAAGTAGAACTGGAACTCAAAGGCTTTTGGCAACAATTTACATTTCAAATCTTTTTGCTGACTTGGATCCACAAACAGAAATGCTACTGTTCACTGGAGAGTTACATATATTTATGCAATCAATAAACTTTTTCTTAGTTGGTACTCCAACTTTCAAGAAAATACTCCCAGATGGCTTTATTTTTATACCACAGCCATGAGATAAAACTCTAAATTATTTTAATTTGGGGACAGGATTGCTCAGGAGCTAAATTTTCTAGGCCAGGTGTTGCAAACTAATTTTGCTTACACTGACTCAACATGCTAAGCATTAAAGGAGCCAACTTTATAAATAGAAAATTGGGGAACAGTTGAAACAGGTTAGCACTGTTAGAGCCAGAAAAACAAAGTTATGTAAACTCGCTTAGAGTTTAGTGTCAGTTGGAAAACAAGAGAAAAATCTTCCAAAATATTTCATTATTTAGTATTGAAGATAAATGTAATATATCAAAGCATTAGATACCATTTTAGAAAACTTTATTCATTAATTTATTACATCTTTACTATGAAATCANTTATAATTGAAATTCTCAATCAAATAGAAAATTTAACATTTTATGAAAGTTATGAAGAAAAATGGCTCCTAAAACAGAAGTAATCTTTAAAATAATTAGACATGAAAGAGTGAGATAGAACAACTAATCTATTCACCTGTGTGGAAATGGTAAGTTATTCTGTCATGTCCAAAAGATGTAAACTGATATTGACCAGAAATCCTGCAACAGAGCACCCTAACATGGATTTTGCTCTGAGATTCTGCCTTCTTTACTACTACTTTGACAATAGTTACTCTTATATTTGTTTTGTGCACTTGTAGCTGACCACTCTTTGAACTGCAAATTTGAGAGATTTATGCAGTCATTTTTCTGACTCTTGGAACTAATCACACTATTTCTCAATTTTTTATTCTCTATAAAATATTATTTAATAAATTTATGTTGGACTTTTTGCCTGTATATGAAAGCAAATATTTATTTTCACTTAGTATACAATTATCCAGAAAAATACTTTTGTGCATTCACTTCCTCACCCCTTTGAAATTATTGTCTACTTTGATATTGCTAAGATTTTGAGTAAGAAATAGAACAAAATTTCTGTAGATTTTTAGTCAAACATCCAAAATCTTTTAACTTTTAGATCTAAACCACTTTTTTCATAATTTATATTACCAACCTAAACATATCATTTTAGACCTTAAAGCATTTTCTTAGATGAACAGCTTAAGATTTTATGTCTCTCAAACTTTATAAACTTAACATCTCTTGTAAGCTTCCTTTTTGANTTTGGTAACAAAAATAATAATATAACTATCTAGTCTTCAACCCCCATCAAAAATCCAACAAGGATAAAATATTACCTGAGTAAACAGGAAGTACAGAGCAAACAACTTCCCAAACTAGAAATGACAGAGATTCTGCTGCCTGGAGAGTCACCCAAGGTTCCTTTGCAATGTTGGGGCATTCATCTTTAGTGTACAGGCCTAGAATATCTGACACACTTATCTGTAACACAGGAATTTTGAAGGACTGTCCCTACTTTGTCTTGGAAAAGTTTGGCAGTCATCTTCTTTTGTGTCCTGCTTTCCAAATTGGATATCATGCTGTCAGCAGTCAAGGCAAGGGAAGTTTCTTGCCCAGTGGCTGACTTTGCCACAATGAAAGCAAACTCCATAAGGAGGGTCTTTGATGGGAATGTCTTTCTAAAAATGTGTTGCTCTGATTGGTCGATAAATAAAGCTGTTTGGCCAATGGTGAGGCAGAATAAGGTTAGGCGGGACATTCGAAAGAGGGGAAGAGAAGCCGAAAGCAGAGCAGGGGCAGACGCCATTCTGCCGCCCAGAAAGC
>LZPO01098143.1:8581-33407 GCA_001675575.1 Neotoma lepida
GAATGAAAAAAAAAAACAGTTGAAGAAAATGAATAATACTGTACAAGACCTGAAAATGGATATAGAAGCAATATAGAAAACACAAACTGTGGGAATTCTGGAAATGGAAAAATCTCAATAGGGAAACAGGAACTACAGACACAAACATCACTAACAAAACACGAGATGAAAGAAAGAATCTTAGGCGTTGAAGATATGATATACACATCAGTCAAAAAAAATGTTAAATCTAAAAAGTTCCTGAATGAAACAGCCAGGAAATCTGGAACACTATAAAAAGACAAAATCTAAGAATAATAGGAATAGAAAAAGGAGAAGATTCTCAGCTCAAAGGCCCAGGAAATATTTTAAGAAAATCATAGAATTTTCCTAACCTAAAAAAGCACATGCCTATACATGTACAAGAAGCTTACAAACCAACAATTAGATTGGACCAGAAAAGAATCAAAACACTAAACACACAGAACAAAGAAAGAATATTAAAAACTTCAAAAGAAAAAGGCCAAGTGACATATAAAGGCAGACCTATAAGAATTATGCCCAACTTCTCAATGGCGACACTAAGAGGCAGAAGGTCCTGAAAAGATGTGTTGCAGACTCTAAGATACCACAGACACCAGCCAAGACTACTATACCTAGAAAACCTTCCATCACCATAGATGGAGAAAACAAGATATTGCGTGATAAAAGTCACATTTAAGCAATATCTTTCCACAAATCCAGCCCTACAGAAGGTACTATAAGGAAAACGCCAACCTAAGGAAGTTATCCATAAAAACATAGACAATAAATAATCTCACACCAGTATAACCCCCCTCACACACACACACACACACACACACACACACACACACACACACATACTACCAACTAAAACAACATAACAGGAATTATAAACCATTGGTCATCAATATCTCTTAATATCAAAGAACTCGACTCCCCTCAAAAAGACATAAGCTAACAGAATGGATACAAAAAGAAGATTTATCCTTCTGCTACATACAAGAAACACAGGACAATATCAAAATAGTCACACATCACAGTAAAAGGTTGGGAAAAGATTTTCCAATTAAATGGGCCCAAGAAACAAGCTGGTGTAGTTATCCTAATATCTAACAAAATAGAAGTCAAACCAAAATGAATCAAAAAGATGGGGAAGAACACTTCATACTCATCAAAGGAAAAATCCCCCAAGATAACATTTCAATTTGCAACATATATGCCCCCAAATGCAAGGGCACCCACATTTGTAAAAGAAACATCACTAAAGTTTAAATAATACATCAACCTTCACACATTGAGGACTTCAACACCCCACTCTCAACAATAGATAGGTTATCCAGACATAAACTAAGCAGAGGAATAATAGAGTTAAAAGGTATTATTAACCCAATAGACTGAACAAGTATCTACTTCACACAAACAGAAAAGGATATACCTTCTTCTCAGGACCTCATGGAGCATTCTCCCAAATTAAATACATATACAGACACAAAGCAAATCTCAGCAAATACAAGACATTTAAAATAACCCCTTGCATCCTATCAGACCANCACAAATTAATTTTGGATTTCACCAACAACAGAAAGCATACAAATTTATGAAAACTGAAGAACTCTATACTGAATGACTAATGGGACAAAACAAAAATAAAGAATTAAGGACTTTCTAGAATTTAATGAGAGTGAAAGCATAACATAGCCACACTTATGGTACACAGTGAAAGCAGTGCTAAGAGGAAAGTTCATAGCACTAAGTGCCTTCATAAAGAATTTGGAAAGATCTCATACTAGCAACATAACAGCACAGCTGGAAGGTCTAGAACAAAAAGAAGCAAATGGACCCAAGAGGAGTAGATGGCAGGAAAAAATCAAGATGAGGCCTGAATCANTAAAATAGAGGAAAATATGAAACAAAGAGTTCTTTCCTTGAGAAAATCAACAAGATAGACAAACCTATTTTGAAACTAAGTAAAAAATAGAGAAAAGATCAAAATTCATAAAATCAGAGATGAAAGGGAGTACAATACAACAGACATAGAGGAATTCAAAAGAATTATTAGATCATATTTCAAAAGCCTGCATTCCAAAAAAAATTAGAAAGTGTAAAATAAATGGATAACTTTCTGGATAGATATCACTTACCAAAGTTAAATCAAGATTAATTAAACAATTTAAATAGGTCTTTAACCCATAAGGAAACATAAGCAGTGATTAAAATTCTCCCAACCAAAAAATTTCCAGGCAGAATTCCACCAGACATTTAAGGAAGAGCTAATACTAGTGTGCCTCATATTATTCCACAAAATAGAAAAACAGACGTAAGATTTCCAAATTCATTTTATGAGGCCACAGTCACCTTGAAACCCAAACCATCCAAAGATTTTTTTNAAAAAAGAAAGAGAATTACAGACCAATATTTCTCATGAACACTGATGTAAAAGTACTCAATAAAATGCACAGAAACTGGATCCAAGAACATATCAAATAGATAATCATCCACCATGATCAAGTAGATGCAGGGATGGTTCAACAAATGAAAATCTATCAATATAATTTAACATATAAACAAAATGAAAGAAAGAAAAAAAACCTGATCATCTCATTAGAGGTAAAAAATCCTTTGACAAAATCCAACACCTCTTCATGATAAAAGTCTTGCAGAGATCAGGGAAGCAAGGAAAATAACTAAATATAAGACAAGTAATGTACAGCAAGCTGGTACCAGCATCAAATTAAATGGAGAGAAACTCAAAGCAATTCCAATAAAACCAGGAACAAGACAAGGATGTCTACTATCTACATATCTATTCAATATAGTACTCAAAGTTCTAGCTAGAGCAATAAGACAACTAAAAGAGATCATGAGGATATAAATTGGAAAGGAAGAATTCAAAGTATTGATATTTGCAGATGATATGATAGTATACATAAGTGATCTCTAAAATTCTAACAAGGAACTCCTATAGCTGATAAACACTTTCAAAAATTTGCTGGATACAAGATTAACTTAAAAAAAAACAGTAGTTCTCCCATATATAAAGGATAAATGGGCAGAGAAAGAAATCAGGGGAATAACACCCTTCATAATAGCCACAAATAGTACAAAATATCCTGGGATAACTCTAACCAAGTGAAGAAAAGACCTGTATTACAAGAACTTCAAGTCTTTAAAGAAAAACTAATTGGAGAAGATATCAGAAGATGGAATGATCTTCCATGCTAATGGATCTGTAGAATGAACAAAGTAAAAAAGGCAATCTTAACAAAAGATCTGCAGATTGAAAACAATCCGCATCAAAATTCCAACACAATGTTTACAGACCTTGAAAGAACAATACTTGACTTCATAGAGAAAATCAAAACCCCCAAGGTAACTAATATAATCCTGGACAATAAAAGAGCTTCCAGAAGTATTACCATCCCTGATTTCAAGTTCTACTACAGAGGTATATGAATAAAAACTACATGGTATTGGCATAAAAACGTACAGATGGATCAATGGAATTGAATCAAAAACAAGATGTAAATCCACACACCTCTGCACAACTGATTTTCGACAAAGTAGTCAAAATTATACAGTGGAAAAAAAGAAAGCATCTTCAACAAATGGTACTGATTTAACTTATATCAGCATGTAGAATAATGAAATTAGACGCCCATATGCCAAACATGCACAAAACTCAAGTCCAAGTAGAACAAAGACCTCAACATAAACCCAGATACACTGGACCTGATAGAAGAGAAAGTGGAAAATAGCCTTGAACCCATTAGTACAAGAGACAACTTCCTGAATACAACACCAATAGTGCAGGCTCTAAGATGGACAATTAATAAACAGGACCTCACAAAACTGAGAAACTTCTCAAATGCAATGGTCACATTTAATAGAACAAAATGGCAGACTACAGAATAGGAAAATATTTTCAGCAACTCCACATATAACAGAGGGTTAATTTCTGAAATATATAATGAACTTAAGAAAATTGACATCAATAAACCAAATAATTAAAAGTGAAGATCTAAACACAGAATTCTCAGCAGAAGAATTTCAAATAACTGAGAAACAAAGAAATATTCAACATCCTTAGCCATCAGGAAATGCAAATCAAGGAACCAAACTTTATCATTATAAAATAATGCAATCTTCTACAAAATTGATGAATACATCCACATTATGCACATGCATTTCAGGCTCAATGTATATAGATTAGTTTTAGGACTACAAATAATTCTGTCCAAATACCAAAGAGTTAACAAAGAAATATAAAGAGTAATTTCACAGGTTAAAATTTGTAACTGAATCTGATGAGTTTTATCTGAAAGGCAGAAAGTGGAGGCCAATATCTCTACAGAAGACAGAGGAAGTGTAATGCGTCTTACAATGAAGGTTTTCAATCCCTGGTGAGCCAGACTATAGATACCTGTAAGGAATGATTAAACATTTCATGTGTTCTCTAATGAAATAATTTGAGTATTTTGTGTCATGCCTGAGTGAAATTATAGAGGACACTTAGATCTAGGTTATGTATTTCTGTATTTTGAGTTCCTTACATCAAGCTTGCACTAATTTTATAAACTTAAAAATACATGTCTTAAATAAAAACATTTAACAGTAGCTATTCAAAATGAAAAATACTAATAAACACATAAAGAATTTAAATCTAAATAAATCTGTTTTTAATAACCAGTTTAGACATATGACATACTGATGGGAATGTCTTTCTAAAAATGTGTTGCTCTGATTGGTTGATAAATAAAGCTGTTTGGCCAATGGTGAGGCAGAATAAGGTTAGGCGGGACATTCGAACTAGGGGAAGAGAAGCAGAGAGCAGTGCTGGGCAGATGCCATTCTGCCACCTAAAAAGCAACAACATGTAACGGCGCACAGGTAAAGCCATGTGGAACACGTGGCGACAAAGATTTATAAAATGGGTTAATTTAAGATGTAAGAGCTAGCTAGTGAGAAGCCTGGCAGGGCCATAGTTTAAAAATGATATAAGCCTCTGTGTGTTTATTTGGGTCTAAGTGGGCCGTGGGAGCCGGCCAGGGAAACCGGACAAACTTTCGTCTACAACATACAATATCCTTTACCCTCTTACATATAACAGCTCACTTTTCTCTTCTGCTTTTCATTTTATTGTGGCATGTTCTTTACAGAATATCAATGCAGACAATATTCTCCTCCTGCAAAGGAAAAAATCTATATTCAATAATTTGGGGAATTTATTAAAGCTTAAGCTTCTAGTAGAATACATATAATAGGATTTACAAATATGCTTTATTGATTCATAAATAAAAATTTCAATATTTAGAATTTTTATTATAAGAATTAGATGAATAAATACAGAAAACATTTTTGTAAAGAAATAAGTTTGCTTGCATATGGAAAAAAACAAAAAAACAAATCCTGAAACAGTGAAGATTTATAACACAGTAGGAAACATTGAAATGATAAATGAGTCAATTTAGCCAGCATTTACCTAGATCACATTAAGGTTCATAGTCATCAATAACATTGAGTAATTTAAGATAATCTATTAACTCACAGCAATATTTTATGTGTAAAAGCTAAGCAAAAATTTTTTTTACATTTAAAAAATAATAAAATAGAATAGAATTTTCTCTGTCAAAATTGACACTAGAAGTGATAACCTTCAGGTCTGGACTCTCTTAGATTCTTTTTTTTAGGTTTGGTGTTAATCAATGAATAATCTCCACTGATTTTACAAATCTAGAGAGCTTGAGGTACTTTTCACATTGACAATATGATTTTTCTTTTATCTAGTATACATTCATTAGCTTTAATATAGGTTATTTTTCAAACAGTGTTTGAGACTAAGCCTCCAGTTATTCAATTATGTTCTTAACCCCATTCCAAATGGTTGTGATTACATGTGAATTTGATAGTCAATAATTATACTACATAGAACACAAAATAACAGAGGAGATTCTCAAGCAGCTTTTTAAGTGGGGGGGGGAGTTGCATGGATATTTGTCAGTAAAAAAATTAGGATCAATAATTAAGTGCCAGATTTTAGCTTAATTTTATTTATTCTCTGGTATCAAATACTCTATGCATGTTAATATTATTTTAAGCTTTTTCATCATTGTATCTCAGTTCTTAAGTTCTTCAATGAATGTTTGGCAACACATATAAGCAAATTCACTCAGCTTTTGTTTATATTTTATATCTTTTAATGTTTATTTATTATTATAGTGTACAAATGACATGGAGGAAGGGACATATCACAGATGTCAGAGGATGAAATTATGGAACTGGTTCTCTTCTATTTTCATATTGGTTGTAGGAATTGAACTCCAGTAATCTGAGTTGTGCAGCAAGTGATGTTACCTGCTTAGCTCCTTCATTTGTGTCCCCTTTTTATGTTCTTTAATAAGGCACCACTAGGTGTACTATACAATTCTAAGAACTACATACACTGATGAAGCAGAGATACCTTTGTCCTTTGCAATAATATGCAATTAAGAAGATGGCAATGATGCCATGAATCTAAGAGATTATTTGTAAAAGTATTAGAAAATGAAAAACAATTAACTTTAATGGGCTATAAACCTACTCAGTATCTCATGGTGGGAGAGATTGTAGGTTTCAGAGAGGAATTTAATTCTGTTATGCACATACACATGTATGTGTATACATGCACACACACACACAAAACACACACACATATACATTAGAAAATTATCATTCAAAGTCTTGATCAGAGAAGCCTCTCCTTCATTTAAACCTTGGTGAGTTCAGAGACATGATGCTGAAAACCATGCTGAGAAGTGATCACCCCTAAATAAGACATTTAAATATTAAATCCCCTCCAAAGACCAGAAATCACTATGGAAAAGGTGTAGAAAAGAAAAGGTAAGAGCCATAAAATATGGAAAAGGGGTGTGAAATGCCATCTACTAGGCAACATACTGCCATTCCAATAATGAACCTTAAGGACTGCTGATGGCCAAACTACATCTGCACAAGAATGGACCCATCAACAGTCAGGCATGAATGGAGGAGAAGTCCCAAGGGACCTACTTCTTATGCCTGTACTTTTTTTACTGATAAATTTTGTGAGAAAGGAGACATTGCTTTCATTTTTAAGCCCATTGGTTGCCCCACCATCTTGCAATGCATAGTCTTAATGTATTGGTCCTATGGACGCACTGGTTAAATTAAATATGTCACCAACACAACAAATTATGAATCGGGGAAAAGGACAGGTAGGACCGAGGGTTGCTGATAGTGCTCATAGGAAGATAAAAGAGGGTAAGTAGTGACAAAATAATCAGGTATATTATATACATATATGAAGTTCTCAAAGAACTAAATTAATAAAAAATATCTTGAATTATCATTAAGAAACATTTGAGGAAGGACAGAGCATTAAAACTGAAACCTAAAGAAAGAGTAAAATTTATTGAGGAGAAAACTCTGATAGGGAAAGACAGAAGCATGTAGAAAATTCCATGAGTCCAAACAGCACCTGANAGTGTTTTAGAAACTGAAAAGAGAAAGGATACCTTGAACCCCAAAAACACACTGGATTTCAGTATTGACAAATGACTAGTTTCCAAAGATTGATAAAAACTAATCCGAAGGGATGATTTATTAAACCACACTTTCATTAGGGTAATAGAAAATTCTAGAAAGTAGAGTGTGATAAAATNGAGTTTCAGAAGACCATTGTAGACAATCTGTTGCAGAGGAGTCAAAACTGAATATGGAGTTGGGTTTAGGCATAAATTGCAGGGCAGCCTTCTGAAATTACTACATTTTAAATGATGATGAAGTGCAGAGCTGGAAAATTGTTGCTATATAATTCAGTGATGATGATAACATGCAATTTTTAACAATATGTATGAAGAGGAGATGTGCTGAGTTTCTAAGATTAGAAAGAAATGTGGAAAAAAGAGAAGGAAGAGAATTGGCAGGTAAGATTGAGAATTTAGATATTGGATGTGCTTTTAATCAGACATCAAACAAAGCTTGCTTTGAGAAGATAATTTTAGTTTAGAAACAAATTTTAGAAATGATAGAATGTAGTGTATTTAAGGCTTTTAATATACAATAAATATGTATTCAATAAAAATTGTTCATCTAATTCCTTATAGTCATCAGAGAAAGAGCATTCTCAAACAGAATGTTAATTATAGATTAAATAGAACATATAGCAAGTTGTATCACATAGATTGTTGGATGTTTGATAGGATTCATCTGATTCAAACATAAGAAGTTGGACTACTGCATTTTAAAAGATAGGGGCCTTCATTGCTCCAAGCCACAAAAAATCAATTTGAGGCGCATATTACGTATCTATGATCTTCCAAGATTCTCACACTCAAATCACTGTCAAATGGTCTTTAGATCTGTAGGTGCCATGCCTGAATTTCTAGCCAGANTTATTTCAGTAGCAGTCTTACCAAGGAGATCTCTAGCTGGAGGGGAGTCTATAACAGCACTTATTAAACTATTTCAACTAGCATCCTCTTTTTGTATAAGAAATTTGTGTTCATTGGTGTTCTTCATTTCTTCATGTGGGTGTGTGTATATCTAAGAAATTTCTACATGACTCCAAGATANAAAGTGGACATAGAAATACAATATTTATGGTAAATCATGAATTATTTTATTTTAAGGAATTTTGATATTTGTACATTGACATTCATTAAAGAAACAGGAAATTTGCATGCTAATAAGGTGGTTGTGTGTGTTCGTTTTTACATAAAGCTTTAGGGAGCTTGAGTCAGAATATCAAGCATGTTTAACTGGGCCATAGATACACAGGAGGTCCACTAATAAGTAGAAATCAGGAGAACTTTCATTGAGAAGATAACTAATAATTGCAAATTTTATATACTCCATGGAATATGATGCTTAAAAATTAAGGACATTATTGAACTTTTAATAATTCTTTACCACCATTACTTGGCATGTAAATTATATACCTTTGGACTTTATTTGCTAAATTATTTTATTTTAAAAGTTTCCATATTGAGTTTCATAAAAATAATCATTAAATGAACTTTGGCTTGGAATTAGTATAGTATTTCCAACAATTTCTGAAATGACCTTTATTTTAGTTACTAAGAGGTGATTCCTATATTATTTTGCTCATTTTAAATTTTTCATGGGGTCATAACTTTTCATTTATTTCTGAAAATAGTAAGTATAAAGTGCAGAAACCTATTTCATTCTTATAACTTTATAAAGTATATAATCTACACATTGACAACTGTTATTAAGTATTTAATAATGGAACATTATTTTTACAAGTAAAAAGTTTTAAACTTCCAGTAGTGATAAATTAACATGCATTAATTGGAAATGTACAGGGCACATCTAAAGAAAATGCACACAGCAGACAAGAACAAAAATGTTAGTAAGGAAAGATTTTCTATAGGGGTCAGAAGGGAAATATTTTAACTTTCCAGCCTTTTGATTGTGTGAAAGTACTCATCTATCTGCTATCTTTAGAGAGTAGCCAGAGAAGATATGCAAGAGTGAGGATTCTGTGCTACAAGAGAGCTTTACTCAAGAAAAATGTTTTCCTCCATAGTCAGGAGTTCACTGGTGTCTAAAATGGAAGAAGATTTTAAAACACAAAAAGTAAGGTAAGATAGATGGTTATTGACCATGTAGACTCTATCAGGAGAAAGAGAAGAGGAAGAACATGGCTCTCACTTTTTTCTCTGAAGACTTAACCAGTCAAGTAAAAGAACAATGAAAAAAAGGAAAGTAAAATTTTCATTTCTCACTTTATACGAAATTTAAGCTATGAGATGTAGCTTTTACTTGTATATTAATTTTAAATGATAATTTCATTTTATTTATTGGTTACTTAGTACACATTGAATATAGTTCTCAGTGCTTTGATACACTGCCACATTCAACTCCATTCCTTCTAAAACAAGTAATCATTGTTTAATAAGGAAGATGAAAAAGTGAGTTCATTGACCCTTTTAAACAAATTGTCATACAGCAGTAAAAGAGTATAAATAATCCAAATCTAACAATCTTATAATAAGAAATGATAATTATTCACACAAGAATTCCAATACAGATTTCGATAACTTTTTTCTTGTCATTAAAAACACTAAACTGCCGATATCTATCGCCACCAGCACTCTGGGCATAGGCAGAACCAGTCCAGCTGGTCTCTCCCTGGGGCTGAGCGGGATGGTGAATGTTGAGGCCCAGTCCCCAACCCCCACCCCCACCCCCCCACCCCCCACCCCGGGGGTTAAACACACAGGAACTCATTTTATTGAATCAGGCATGGGCTTATATAGGGTGGGGTGAAGGGGAAGGGATCTTGGGGTGACGTGGGATTGAGTAAGGGTAGAGGGCCAATAAGATTTCTCCACAATAGTGGTAGCTAGGTAGAGGCGGTCTTGGTGGTCGGCCTGTGCTGAGTCACTCCTAGGCAGGAGTCATGGTCCAGAGACAGGTCACTAAACTCGAGTTAGGCTCAGGAAGTTACACTCGGCCTCACAGACCCCACAATACTCGAGCTAGGCTCAGGAAGTTACACTGGGCCTCACCCCTGGGCCTCATGAGGCCCAACACTAAACATAAATTCTGACATTGTAGAAAGAAACAGTCACATTTGTGTAAGCCTCTGACAGTCCGAAAGATAATCCCCACTACTTTTTCTAACACTCAGAACTCAACAATGAAGGTGATTCTGTTTCGTTTATATGTTCATTTTACTTTATTCTTTTTTTCTTTTATAAAAAAACAGATATTTTTGTCATATAATAAATCCTGATTATGGTTTCTTCTCCATCCTTTCCTCACAGTTCCTCCCTACATCCCTGACATTCAAATCTATTCTGTTTCCATCTCTCATTAGAATACAAATAGTGATAGTGATAGTAATAAATAGAATATACTAAGATAAAAACAAAAATTACCACATCAGAAATGGACAAAAAACAAAAGGAAAAGAGAAAAGAGAAGGCAGAAGAATCAAAGATTCACTTGTTCACAACTCAGGANTACCATAAAAACACTAAACTGGAAGCCATTATTGTGAGACCAAAAATGCCTTCATTTTGAAAAATGAGGCTTGAGTTCCTCCATTTTAGGCCCAGGTCCCTGGGTTATTGAAAGCAGTTACAGGCCTTGAGTTACTGAAACTAGCTGGTCTAGATTCTAGGAAATAGAAACTACTTGATCAACCGGGGGTCACAAGGCATTCATGTGATGGTGACTGTTTTACCATGGAATGTCCCAACCCTGATTCCCTAGGCAACCACTTGATCATGGAATGTCCCAATCCTAGTCTCCATGGTGATTGTTTGAACATAATATGTCCCCACCTAAGAGCAGTCAATAAGAATCAGTGATGGGCATCCACCCCATGATTAAACCATGATTTCTGGAAAGTCCCTAGATGCGAACCAATCAGAAATGAATTCGTATGAATATTGTAATTTTGTGGTTTTTGCCTTTAAAAACTATGCTCAATCCAGGCTAAACACTTCCTCCAACGTCCACTGCATTGGGTGTTTGGACAAAGTCCCCGCCTGGGCTCGTACTGCTCTCAAGTGTACCGAATTAAAGCCTTGCTTTTGCATTCCGGTATGCTTGTCTTCGGTGGTCTCTCTGGGGGTCACTATCTGGGCACAACAATTATATATACAAAAGACCTGGTACAGAACAAGCAGACACTGTGCATTCTAATCTCAGCCATTGTGTGCTGCCAGCCACAGGAATATGACGAAGAGATTCAGCTGATATTGACAAAGCTATTACCTGGAAAAGTTAAGGACTTTTCCAGAGGAAAACCAAGACTTAAGGAGTCTTGGCGATATTAGCTTCTGAATGTATTAGCTATATCCTGCAATGAAATTCTTGTGTGCTATTGGAGTTCCCCCCAATTGATTTTTCCTTCAAGAATTTACAACAATGTGATTGATCAATTTGGGGCACAACTCTTCTTATACTATTGAAGCATTTGGATGACTGTCCCCAGTGGTGTTTACCTTTTCTGCAACATAAATCTGACCAGAACCAGTCTCTGGACAAAAGCATTCCAGCTGAGATACCCTTTTCCCATAGATAAATGCAGATAAACATNAGCTCATCTCACTTACAAATAAGAAAAGATAACCACTAGCAATTAAATCCTCAACCCCTGACCTTCACCCTGGGTTATTTACACAAGACCCTAACTTAAGAGATTTACTGCTCCAATTTTATCCATTTGCTAGTGACTGAGTTAAGGCAGTCACTCCCACTGGCCCAAGGAGATTGCCTACAAGGCCAGGCAGAGGATAGGAACTGGGCTTCTTTCTTGTGCAAATCAAGCTTTGGTTCCTCCTCAGCCAGGTGCTATTCCTAGATTTCCTCCTCAGCAAGCAGCTGCAGCCAGGACTACAGGATAAGCGGCGCCAAGGACAGTTTACTCCCTTCATGACTGATTGACACCTAACATCCCACCTAGCCTTGGTCTGAGCACACAAATTCCCTATTTTTAGTCTTTAGTTGACACTAACAAAGAACTCTTCTTTAATCATTCCCCCCTCTTAGGTTTCTGATCTAGCTTGATAGACCCCCAAAACAGGGTACTACCTTCTCAGGAAGAGGGGCCCCAAAATCCCAGACTCCAGTCCAGTTGATGCAAACTGCAAGAGGCTTTATTTCAGGGCAAAAAGACAAACGGTTGTACAATCGGGCCCTCTTGAACTCTCTCGAGCAAGAGAAGCCCCGAACTGAAATCACACACAGTTTTTAAAGGCAAAAATCATAGAATTACAGTTTTCATACAGATCTATCTTTGATTGGTTNGTGTCTAGGGACTTTCCACAAAGTTTGGCTTAATTATAGGGTGGGTGCTCATTGTCATGGAGACCAGAGTTGGGACATTCCAGAGCCAAATAATCATTATCACCTGAATGTCTTGTGACATNCTGTGACATCCTGTGGTCAAGCAATCGAGGTTCTGCNGGAGAACTTTGGGGGGGTTTATACAAGGTCACAGTGACTTTCCCNNGAACTCCTGTAATTGTCCTAGCTACAATTGAGCAATTATCTCTTTGCCAGAAACCTCCGGTTGTGGTGGAGCAGCGGCTGGACAGCATATCTTAACAGAAATCTTGACCTCCATTAAACAGTAATTTAGCAATTCTGCTCTGGCTTTAGCTTCTCGATCCTAAGGGAGGGAGTGTCAGGCCTAAAGAGTATGGGGGTTTCAGGCCTTAGGAAAGTTGGGGTCTTTCAAGCTGACAATTACTGAGTTATGTGTGAGTCCCTTATCACCTCTCTTTGTGACCCTGAAAACTTCAAGCCTTGCATTGCTTTGCCAAAGAACTACTGCATATATATACTGGTGCTCTCAGAGCACGGGGAGAGAATAGATTGACAAGATGGGAAAGACCTAGGTAGAAATGAGAAAACAGCAAGAAGGGAATCGATGGAGAAGAACAAGATGAGGGCAAAGATGGAAAAAACTAGATAGACATGAGAGAACAACAGAAGGAATTGAGAGCAGGAGGGACTGAGAGGAGCTAAGTATGAGAATAAATAAAATAAAATAAAAAATAAAGTGAATGGACTAAAGAATTCAGTGTGCTTAGATTTATTGAATATCCCTCAGATTAGAATCCTCAGCTGGTTGTAGACTCTTCCGCGGACGCTGGGAGCAAGCAATATAGGCTGGACCTATTTTGTTTGCGTTAATTGTGAGTTCATATACACTTTGATCATGTTGATTTAGAGATCATTACTTTTTTGGTGTCCTTCTTCCCCTCTGGCTCTTAACAATCTTTTTACCTCATCTTTTCTAGGGTTGCTTGAGCCCTGAGAGGATTGATTTGATACAGACAACCCATTTAGTGTTGAGATTTCCATGGTCTCTCACTCTCTAGTCTGGTTGTGGGTCTCTGTATTTGTTCTCATCTGCTGCAGTAGGGAGCTTTTCTGATGTGGCTGAGGAAGGCACTGGTATATAAGAGACTGTCATAAGTATAACAGAATGTCATGTGAAGTCATTTTATTACTATTTTTTTCTGTAGACAAGTAGTATTTGGCTTTACCCTACATTCCTGTGCTATCTTGTCTTATAATCTTGGTCATCCAAGCAGTGTCAATTAGTGGTTCAGCTTGTGGAGTGGGTTTTAAATCAAATAAGATACTGGTTGGTTACTCTCACAAGTTCTGTGTAACCATTGCCTGAGTATATCTTGCAAGCAGGACACCACTGTAGATCTAAAGGTTTTTAACTTAGTACTTAGTGTTTACATTTCTCTTTTGGTAGCATGCAGANTACCTTATTGTACCAAAGATGTTAGAATGTAGTGGTGAAGTCTCTATGTAAGCACCAGCTTGATTTCTCTGTATTCATTGAGTACATAGGTGTTGCCTTCAGCAATGAACAACCTACAGTCTTGGCAACAGCCTGTGTGGTGATGTATTGTGTCCCCAACATATTTTGTACTCTAAAAAAGTTTATCTGAGGATCAGAGGAAAAAGCCAGCCACTATAGTAAACATAGAGGTCAGGCAATGGTAGCACACACCTTTAATCCTATCACTCAGAAGGCAGAGATCCATCTGGATCTCTGTGAGTTCAAGGCCACATCAGGAACAGAGCCAGGCATGATGGTACATACCTTTAATCCCAGCACTAACCATAAAGGTCTGGAGGCCTGTACAGACAGACAGGAAGTGACAGAACTGAGCAGGAAGAAGGAGTGATACAGCTGGGCAGAGAGAAAAAATGAGATGGCAGAACAGAAAGGCATATAGGCATAGGTATACAGGGGATAGGTCTCTTTGGAGACTGAGGTGTTGGTTAGGTGAGGTTGTCTGTGGTTTGTCCTATTTCTCTGATCTCTCAGTTTTTCACCCCAATATCTGGCTCCAGGTTTTTATTAATAAGACCATTTGGCAATTTGTCTTACAAGCTTGGGTTGTTTCGGGATTTGATGGGAGCCTCTTAGCCAACAGTTCAATTAGTGCCACAGTCCAGCCACAGCCTAGATTCAGAAGGGGAAGAGATATTGACAGAAGAATTATCTGACCACCAGATGAGTTTCACAAAGTGGCCAGCCATGAATACCTCAAGACATCTCTATGCTTCAAAAACAAGCATGTTTTTCCCACTCTTCAGCATTAACCTCCAGTAAAAACAAATATCTCAAATATGTTCTTTTTCCCAACTTTTACATCAAAACAACTTTTAAACCAAAAGCAATGCTCAACATTTTGCTAGGTTGACTAAATATTAAGCCAGGCACATCCTGTCTTTACAAAGCCAAAAGATGATAGAGATAGGCTCACATTCACAAGACCAATTCAAAATTTAACAAAGCATATTTACAGAAATAGGAGTGATTTGCCATAAAGTGTTCGCATACAGTAAGCTTGTATTTCTCTAACTGTTCTCTTGTTCTACAAAGGGTTCTACATGCCTAAGCCTCTCTGTAAGAAACTAGAGAAGCATCAGTTCCCAAAGAATTTTTTGGAGAAACTATTGGAGAAAAATATGAGATTTCCAGGAATAATCACATCTATCACATGACTGAAAAAGTAAAAGTAGAAACATCAAAAGAATCATTATTATGAGAGAGAAGAGACTGTGCAGGCCACACAATCTCAGCTGCATTCTGTGCTATCCCAAGGTCTACTGGTTCTTTTCAAGTGAGAAACCATCTTCATAGGTTTTTGCCTCACAGAGACCCATTGTACAATCACTAATATGCTAGTCTGAAACTAGGGCACACTGCTCCAAAAAAAGTTAGATGTAACACCATCCCAGTAATACAAGCTTCATTTGATGACAAGACATGTCCATTTGTGTCACTGGCTCCCCCATTATTTGGCAAATTCAGTTAGATTGCTTTCATATATGTCTACATTTAAGGGAGTTTCTACTGTATTAGGTTACCACACTGTCTCTCAAATGTCCCTTAAATTTAGCTTTCTCTTCCTGTATTCCGTTTCTCATCTCCATATTCTCTAACATTTCATATTTGAGCATCCAATACTAGCCCCCCAACCATTTATATATATCTAATCTATTTCTGTTTCCTAACTAGATCTACATATCCCCTTTAGTCATTTACTCTATACTTAACCTCTATGGTTCTATGAACTGTAACTTGGTTATCATTGACTTAACAGCTAATATCCACATATAAAGGACTATATACCATATTTATCTTTCTGTGTCTAAGTACAAACCTCAGAATGTTGGGTTTTCTTTTTTATTTTCTAGTTTGAACTATTTACCTGAGATTTTCATGATTTAATTCTTTTGATAGCTAAGTAATAATCCATTGTGCAAACTTACTAGATTTCCTTTATAAATTTTTCTGTTGAGGGACATCAAGGTTGTTTCCAATTTCTGGCTATTATGAATAGAGCAGCAACGAACATTGTTGTGTTAAGTATCTCTGTTGTAGGATGACTCATCCTTTGGGGATATACCCAAGAATAGTATAGCTATATCTTGAGATAGATAGTTTTCGTCTTTCTGAGCTCCATACTGATTTGCATAGTCGCTGTACAGGTTTACCTTGCCACCAGAAATGGGTGAGTGTTCCCCTTATTCTACATTGAAGTCAGCATGAGCTGTTACTTCTTTTTATGTATTTATCTTTCCCATTTTTAGTTGTGTGAGATGAAATCTCAAAGGAGTTTTGATTTGCGTTTCCCTAATGGTTTAAGAAATTTAACCTTTTTAAGTGTTTCTCAACCATTTCTCCTTTTTGAGAGTTCTCTTTATTGATATATACCCCTATTTAATTGGTTATTTGTTTTCTTAATATGCAGAGTATTTTTTGAAGGAATGGGTTCCTTATAAACTTTGAATATTAGCCATCTGTTAGATATGTAGTTGGTAAATGTGTTTTCCAGTTCAGTAGGTTGCTGCTTTGTTTGAAAGATGGTGCCTTTCAAAAAACAATGACCATATGATATTTGCAGGCAAATGGATGGAATAGAAAATATCATCTTGAGTGAGGTAACCCAGACTCAGAAAGACAAACATGGTATGTACTCACTAGTAGGTGCATACTAGGTATAAACCAAAGGACAATCACTCTGCAACCCACAGATCCAGGGAGGCTACCTAGCAGGAAAGACCCTAGGATGACTGTAGCATAAAATAAGTTTTGGTTATACCCAATCACTGGGCATGCTTTAGTGAAACATTTCACTATCAGGATAAGAATTTGTACCTCTATTTATGTTCAAGATATCTGTATATTACTCTCCTGCAGTTGTACATTGAATGTTTTAATAATAATAAAAAAAGAAACCCTAAAAAAAAAAGAAAGATGGTGTCATTTGTCATAAAGAAGCTTTTAAGTTTCATGAGGTCCAATTTATTAATTGATGGTTTTATAGCCTGTTGTTAATGGTGTACTCTTTGAAAAGTCTTTTCATGTGACAATGAGTTCAAGGCTATTACTCATTTTATTTTCTGGCAGGTTTTGTCTATCTTGCTTTATGTTGAGGTCTTTGACCAATTTGCAGGTGAGATTTGTGCTTGATAATGACACGGAGCCATCCAGTTTGACCAGCACCATTTGTTAAACACACTCATTTTTTTTTTCCAACTTGTATTTCTGACTTCTTTCTCAAAAATCAGGTGTGCCTGGGTGTGGATTTTTGTCTGGATCATAAATTCAATTCTATAGATAATTTTTTTGTGCTGGTACCATGTGGCTTTTATTACTCTAGCTCTGTAGCACATCTTGAAATGAGGGATAGTGATACCTCCTGCATTTCTTTCGTTATTCAGGACTGTTTTATGTTTTTTATGTTTTTATGTTTCGATATGAAGCTTGATGGGGATGCCTTTCTGTATGCTGTGAATGTTTGTTGCTTTGATNNNTNAATAAATAAAGCTGTTGGCCAATGGAGAGGCAGAATAAGGTTAGGAGGGACATTCTAACTAGAGAGAGAGGACGTAGAAAGCAGAGCTGAGCAGATGCTGCTAGCCACCTCTGGGAGAAACAAGATGTAAAAGTATTGGTAAGCCACGGGCCATGTGGCAAGTATAGATTTATAGAAATAGGTTAATTTAAGATGCAAGAGCTAGTTAACTGGAAGCCTGAGCCATTAGGCCATAAGTTTGTAAATGATATAAGCCTCTGTGTGTTTACTTGGGTCTGAGCAGCTGCAGGAGCCTGGGCAGGACACAGAAAAACTTTTTCTTACAGAAGCTGAGAGTTTTCCTTTCAAGATCTATGAAGAATTGTGGTGGACTTTTGTTGAGGATTTCTTTCAATCTATATATTCCTTTTGATGGAATGGCCACTTTTACTGTATTAATCATGCTGATTCATGCATGTGGGAGATCTTGTCATTTTTTGATACCTTCTTAAAACTTTTTCTTCAAATACTTGAAGTTTTTATTATGCATGCATTTCCCTTGTTTGGTAATATTTATTCCAAGATATTTTATATTACTAGAGGCTATTGTGAAAGGTGTTGCATCCCTGATTTCTTTCTTAGTCCATTTGTCATTTGTTTGTAGGAGGGCTACTAAATTTTATGAGTTAATTTTGTATTCAGTTACTTTGCTAAAAATGTTTATCAGCTGTAGGAGTTCCAACATGGAATTTTTTAGGTCACTGTGCACACTACCATATCATTTTCAAATAAGAATGCTTTGACTTCTTCATTTCCAATTTGTATCTCCTTGCTATACTTCCATTGTTTTATTTCTCTAGCTAAGATTTCACATTTCATATTGAGTAGACATGGGAAGAGTGGATAGTCTTCTGTCTGATTTTAATGAAATTTCTTTGAGTTTCTCTCCATTTAAGTTAATGTTGGCTATGGGCTTGCTATAAACTGCCTATATTATTATGAGCTATATCCCTTATTAATCATGGTTAATGATTTTGTATGTGTTCTTAGATTCATTTGCTAGTATCTTTTGGAAAATTTTTGCATATATGTTCATAATGGAAGTTGGTTTGTAATTCTCTTTCCTTGTTGGGGCTTTTTATGGTATGAGTATCAGTGTAACTATAACCTCATAAAAGAAATAATGCAAAATTCTATTTTGTATAAAATTTGAGAAATATTGGTCTTAACTCGACTTTGCATATCTGGTAGAATTCTAGAATTCTGCACTAAAACCACCTGGCCCNGTCTTTGTTGTTGTTTGTTTGTTTTTCTTTTTGTTTGTTTCTTTTTTGATAAGTTGGTCAGTTTCCATGAGTTTGCAGGCTTTCTGTTGTTTCTTTTGTTATTGATATCCAGCTTTAGTCCATGGTGATCAGATCAGATGTAGAGTGCTATCTCCACCTTCTGGAACTTTTGAGACTTCCTTTGTGTCAGAGTACGTGGTTAATTTTGGAGAAAATTTTATGATACGCTGAAAATAAGTTATGTTCTTTTGTGTTTGAACAAAATGTTCTATAAATATCTGTTAGCTCCATTCGGTTTATAATGTCAATTATCTCCTGTATTTCTCTGTTTGGTTTTTGCCTAGATGACCTGTCTAATTGTAAAAGTGGGGTGTTGGAGTATATCCCTCTCAGTGTATGAGTGACAATGTGTGATTTTGTTGTGATGTCTGTCCCACTGAGAACTTAGGTCTCCCAAAAAAGGGACGACCTGGAACCAAGGAAAGGTAAGACTGTCTGCCTGTTCCGAGCCTCCTTTTCCCGGGAGACAATCAGACATGATAGGGAGTCAAGTCAGCAAGAACTCCTTTATTAAAAAACAGTGAGCCCCTTTTAAAGCCTAAAACCACCAAGGCTAGAGAGAGGGGCGGGGTAGATGCCCCTTCGGGCCAATCAGTTTAAAGGTCACCCAGACATAAACAGCTTAGGTTTCTCCCTCCTTGCTTCCTCCACAGACCCCCACAGATCTTTGTCAACAACTTGGTTCCTTCCTCCCTGCCTCCTCCCAGGACCATCTTTACTTGTAAACAACTTGGCTCTGCAGGTCCCCACATGATTTCAGTTAACAGTGTTTCTTTTATGAAATTGGTGCCCTTGTATTTGTTGCATAGTTGTTAAGAATTGTAATGTCATCTTCATAAACTTTTATATGAGAAAGTAGTATCTATCCTTATCTCTGATTAGTTTTGGTTTGAAGTATATTTTGTCAGATATTAAAATGGCTCCACCACCTTACTTCTTAGATCTATTTGCTTATAATATCTTTTTCTATCTTTTTAACCTGAGATGATCTCCATCCTTGATATTAATGTGTATTTCTTTNATGCAACAGGACAGGTGTCACTTTTGAATCCATTCTNTTAGCCTGTATCTTTCAATTGAGGAACTGAGAACATTGATTTTGGGAGATATCATAAGTAGTTTTTGTTGGTTCTTGTTATTTTGTTGTAGTGGTATATATGTGCTCTGTGTGTATTTCCCCTCTCTTGCTTTTCCTGGTCTGAGATTATATATTCCTTGTGTTCTTTTGGGTNGGCTTAACTGCTTGAGGTTACAGTTTCTTTCGAGCATCTTTTGTAGCCCTATGTTTGTTGATATGGTTTTTTAAATTTGCTTTTATCATGACATGTCTTATTGTCTCCATCTATTGTGATTATATATTTTGCTGAATATTTTAGTCTAGGCTGCCATCTGTGGTGTCTTAGAATCTGTAGAATGTCATCCCAGGCCCTTCCAGCTTTTAGAATCTCCATTGAGAAATCCGGTTTTATTATAATAGGTTTGCTTCTACTTGTTACTTTGTCTTTCCCCTTTCAGCTTTTAATATTCTTTCTTTGTTCAGTATGTTTAATGTCTACTGTTCCTTACTCAGCCTCTTAGGATATCAGTTGATACTCCATATTTTGTTAAGCAGAAAAGCCTTAGTGTCTTCATGGCTTGAAATTTTTTTTCTACAGTCCTAATATTACTAATTCCAAATTGATTATTTTAATTCATTTTTATCTAACATTTTAATGCATACCATCCATTTTATGATTCTATGGTCAGTTAGTACTCCCAAATTTAAATTCTCATTAGTAATTCTTGGGGTATTTTGTAGTGGTATTTGTTATGTAATATCTATCATGTGCCCTTAGTTTGCTAAATAATTTATAAGCATTTTCCCACGTGATAGTGACCACTTTTACTTTAATAATACAAACAGGAAAAGCATGTAGTATGGACATGATAAACAACTAACAGAAGTTCTCATAGGTAGAAAAGAGAAACAGATATTTGAATACTGTCACTTCAGATGCACTCAGTTTGTCTTCCATGGTTTGTGCTTCCTGTTGACATGTTTAATAAAAAAAAGTAATTCACTTCCAGACCACACAGTTAATGCAAATAATGCAATTAGACCTGATGCACCTTAAAATGTTATTCACTAAATTAATGTGAATGTAGAAATTTTTTTCCTCTTAGCTTGTAGAGTGGCTGGTGCAAACAGGACTGGCCATATCTTCACTTTTCTGATGAAATATTCATGTCTCAATTACTCAGGGACAATGGAGACGGCTACAGGACAGAATCTAAAACTTTCTTTCACTCTCTTCTGATGGTGTTATTGACACTGACATAGAATTTCACTTCATTGTCTTGGTAGATGTACTTTATCTTTCTTCAGCTAGACTTTCATTTCACCCCAAGTATGGATCTTCCTTCATTCAAACATAAATCAGTCTCTCTCATCTCTTTGTCTGTCTGTAAAACCTCTCACAGTTGGGTATATTATTATAATTTTGGTTTAAAACCCTGAATGTGACAAAACAATTTTTAAATTTATCCAATCCAAGCATTAAAAATGAAATTGATGTGACAGAGATTTTCTTGAAAATGAATACATTCTTATTGAAATCTATTAATCAAAACTTTGTCATAATAAAGTCATTTATTTGCCTAGGGAGATGGCTTTAGTGGGTTAAAGCCCTTGTGCTATAGGCCTGATGACTACATTCAGATTCCCAGAAACTACCTAAAATCTTTATGCAGTAAGTAGGACAAGAATCTGGAACCCAGTACAACCTATAGAGAGACAAGAGATGGAGACATGAGAATCTCTATAAATTTAATGACCAGGTAACATTGCCTGCTCAGTAGCAAAGAGATACTGCCTCAGATAAGGAGGAAAGTCAAGGACTAACAGAAAATATTGTATTCTGACATCCACATGCATACTTCCATACCTACACATATAAACAAGGACATACATTCATGATATACATGTAAGCACCACACATATGCACATACAAAATTCACTTTCCAAGCAATTTGTTGTAGATGATATCTTTCTGAAGATAGTATGCAAAAGGAGATATAAATCTAGTAGTAGATGTCCACCCAACTAATCCCTGCCCCCAGAGGAGGGAACTAATGACTGAACCCATCCACTTTCTAGGCAAGCACTCTATCAATGAGTTAAGTGACCCAAAACTCTACTCAACTTCTTTTTTGTTTGTTTGTTTTTGTTTTTGTTTTGTTTTTCGAGACAGGGTTTCTCTGTGTAGTTTTGGCAGCGCCTTTCCTAAAACTCACTTGGTAGCCCAGGCTGGCCTTGAACTCACAGAGATCCGCCTGCCTCTGCCTCCCAAGTGCTGGGATCTGCCTGCCTCTGCCTCCCAAGTGCTGGGATTATAGGCGTGCACCACCACCGCCCTGCTTCTACCCAACTTCTAATTAATCATTAAAATAAAGCTGAAGTCATTATTTTCTCAAGTATTTTAATATTTCTACAAGAATGTCTATCTTTTTCTTTTGTAGTGCTAAGAATGGAAACCATAGACTTGGTCATGTCAAGTCTCCTTAAGCAACCATTAACTGTAGCCATAGTCCCATTTCTCCATTATAAAGACTCCTTTACCCTGTGTTTCACATCTCTCTTCATGTAGTTGTTTCCTTTTCATTATATGGCTAGAGAACACAGATGGTATAAACACTTTTCTGGTCTTGAAACACAAATGAATAAGCCTTTTGGCTGGTTTTTCATAAAGGAAGCCCAGCTGTGAAAATGTATTGATTTAGAATGGAATGCAGCGCTTTTCTATTTGTTTCTCTTATAAATTTCTTCTCTTTAGATTGATACTTTTATTATAACTATATTGCCAAAAACTGTGCCATAAGGTCTTTCAACCACAGTGATCATTTGATGTTTATTTGATTTTCTTAAACATTTTGGCATCAAGTTAATAATACTTTGTATAAATATCATAATTATGCATAGAGTATAATTTTTAGTTAATGCTAGTGCACAATTATCTTATGACATAATACTTAGTGGGTAAGGATTTCTGCAATTATATGGATAATCAGGTCCTGTCTGCTTATTGAATTAATGCAAGGAAGAAGTTTTCTTCAATGGATTTAGAAGTCCATAACCACTCCCATTCTATACAATCATAGTTCATCCTAGGTGTCTCCAAATCATATTTTTCCTTCAAAGACATCACAGGCCAGAAATCACATCAGTCTCCACTGTTCTACATTGCAATTACTTATAAAAACTTATTTGGTTCCTATGAGTAACTTGACTTTTGGATTTCTAATAAAATTATCTCTAAATTTCTCACAGTGTCTAGTATAGTATAGGATATGTAATTCATACTACAAAATATAAATCAATTCTGAGTGCATTTAAAGAGGTTCAGTTTGAATGTGTGAGTCCCCGGTGTAGGTGTTTAAAAAGTGTTCCAATGTAAGCCTTAAACTCCTATTAGTTGATAAATTCAAAATGAGGGAAAAATCTTAACAAGAAAGAGTTATTTTGGCAACAGAGTGAATACAGATAATTAGGCAGCCCTTAGATTTATTTTGTTTAAAATCCAAGGTGAAAACTTTCATGCACGTGTAAGATTTCAGTTACTTCAGTAATGGACACATTCCATATAATCAGATAAAACATACCGGACTGAAAATAATTTACATTGTTAAGATCAGCTGATATAGCTCAGCCAGAGATGAAAGCAACTAGGAGTATAATCTGGCATTAAAATGTGCCTGATATCAAGATACTGTAATAAAAACATTTTGGAAGTTAAAGTTTTGTGGGAAACCTTGCTTTTATGCTTTTAAAGGACTAGAGGACAGGTAATATAGACCTGACTGAACTTTCAGATATAAAATGATGATGAAATATGTACCTGCCTACAGTCTAAACCATGTATATGTCATAGTGATATCTCAGAGTATCTATTGAATCCTAGTTGGTATCCAGGTGAAATAAGGACTTGTGGGCATTCCCTTGTATCTAAGGAGACCCTGTATACAGTATACTGATATTGAGATTTTCACTGTTCTAAAAGAAACTTTTTTTCTCCTATATGAGATTTTAGAGAAATAAATGGCTGTGAATTTATATTTTGTGACTTTCTTTCTTTCATCATAGATCCCTGTGATTAAATTACATGTAAACAGATATGAAGGGAAACAATTTGTTTCCTGTCCAATTCATGCTCTTAAAATGAATGTGTACCTATTTACTCTCTCATGTTTCCCTGTCACAGTACATAGGGTATTTAAGATTGAAGTCAGTTCTTTGGAAATAAATATGAACAGAAGAACGTTAAGCTGGAGTGGTGTGCATACCTGTAGTCTCAGTATTATAGATGCTTAGGGATGAAGATTGCCTGAATTTGAGCCCTATTTAGGGATGAGACAAGGATACAAATTAAAAACTGATTCAAGATCAACAGTTTGTTAAACAAAAATGTTTTTATATTATTAATTTTATTAAAGTGACAAACATAATAAAAAGTGTTGCTTATCTGAAATTGAACATATAGGTGCCTCATATTTTATCTGTCATTTATATACAAACATACTTAAGAGTCACTCATTACATGTGATGGATGACTGCTTTAACAAAATGTTGCATCATTTTTCCTATGCAGACATAAAGAAATGTGTAAC
>LZPO01098144.1:21001-33358 GCA_001675575.1 Neotoma lepida
ATCAAGGCTGTGAAGAAATAAGAAATAAATAAAAGAAGAGAGAAGTTGAAGAAGTAAGAGATGTAAGAGAGAAGGATAAAGTGAAGGGAGGGAGAGAACTAGATACTTGTTTCATGAGAAAATATTTATGCAAATGAGAGACAACAGTCTTATAGTTTGTGTTCAGATCTGTGTTCGGAATCTATAAGCCAATACCNGGAGTGGTAGAAGAGGGAACACAGACTTCCTGAGGTTTTTAGTATATTTAACTATATAGGGAATTTTGTTTATTAAAGCAAGGATCCAGACCTTGAGAATTTTGGTGGAGTTTCAACTTTAATTTAAAATGCAGTTGTAAAGCACACACTGGTTCNCTTAGTTTGTGCATACGTGCAGCTATTTATTTTACTTAATATATACAAGCCNGTTTCTTTGATGCCATTTGGCTCTCTCCTGTTTGTTTCTTCTAAACCTTTCAGCAGACTCAGAAAATTATAAATGATCTTAAGGAGCTAATGGAGATAAATATAGGCGCTTGTCAGATATATTAAAATTTAGTGTTTTTAAAACTTCCAAAGCAGAACCGCGAGCCATAGCTCAAAAGTAAAAGTCCTGTGGAATTTGTTCAGAAAGCAAGTCTCACTTTGAAGCTGTCAAGAAAAAGTAGGCCTTGGTGGTGGGGAGAACAAAACAAGACAGACATAGTCCTCAAGTTCTGAAAGCCGGGAACAGCTGAGTCTTCTAACCTGTTCCTGTGTCTGCTTCAGTAGGTTCCTGCAGCACTGTCAACCTCCAAATAAGTGAGAGGGGTGTGTGTCTGCCGGGGTACTGCTAAGAAACTGCAGCATTCAGAGATTTGGGCTTTAATTCCTGTGCTCACTTCTGACAGTTTTGGGGTTTGCCTTATAAGTGCAGANTTGTAGAAAAACAAATAGCCTGAGTGGGCAGGGTATCCACTTTCTCTTCATGTGTAAGGCGACCTTGATTGTGTCCCTGAACTCTGGGTCCTCACCCAGAGCAATTATGCACTGGGCCAGTGAGGTAGAGTCTCATTTACTTGGGTTTGTTTTCTGGGATTTCCTGTTAATTCCTGAACTGAGCAGAAAAGTAGACTTTGTCGCTGACCTTTGCAAGACTCAGCGGAAACTATGAGCTGCTGAGGTCTCTGGTTCGTAATGGTTGATCATTAAGTAAATTTGTGTGTGTGGATGAAAAGCCATCTGTTTATTCTTTAATTGGAAATATTTTAATATAAAGATCAAATATACCTTGTAGACACTTATGACAAGCCACCACATATACCTACCTCTCAGCTTCTTGGTGGTCTGGTTTCATATTCACACTGCTTTATTACTTACTCATCACTGTATGATTTTATCTATACACATTCTAGCACAGGCAGTTTTGTATAAGTCAAAATGATATCTGTCCTTTGTAGGATAATGTAAAGTAGCACAATTTAGCTATTCACAGCTTTCTATTCTGAAGATTCNGAAATGCTAAGTTCATACAGTGTCCAGGACATGGCAGTGGTGGTCATCTGGAGTGGTCAGTCAGTATCTCTGGGATAGCAGCTGCAGGCCTAGTCGGGGTGATGTTGCCAAAGGGCTTGTGTCTTACACAAAGGAACGGTGTTTCTTTGATTTGGGGGGGTGGGGCACCTGTGATGCCATGAGATGAGCTTGATTCTACTTCCTACAAATGTCACAACCAAGGGGAGAGGNAAAACAGACTTAACAGCGTTTACTCTGAAGTCAGTTTCCAACTGATAAATGGGTGTGATGCTCCTGGTGCCTTTCTACAGAGTTATGTGAATGTGCGATGTGGGGCCATGAAGCTCTGAAGACAAAGCCTGGCCCCATCCCAGTCCTAGTACTGCTTTTGTTCAACCAAGGAAGTAGCTACTGAGATATGTTTGAGGAAGGAGTTTATCATCCAGCCTCCCTCCCCGTCTCTGTGCTGAGCTTATCTTATTTGGGCATTTTATTTTTCTCCTATTTGGGATCCATTTTGGTGTACTCATTTAAATTTATTATTATTATTATTACTATTACTATTATTTTGCCTTGGTTAGTAAAACTTTTGTTGTTGGGACCTAATCAAGCTCATGCAACATTATATATCTATGTATATATATATATGTATATATATATGTATATATATAAACATATATATGTATATATATGTTTCCCTTTGAAAGGCCGAATGGTCACGGTGTTTTCTTCTCCCTTCTGCTTTTCAGCCTTGCCTCCCCGATTGAAAGAGATGAAAAGCCAGGAGTCAGCTGCAGGCTCCAAGCTAGTGCTTCGGTGTGAAACCAGTTCGGAATATTCTGCACTCCGATTCAAATGGTTTAAGAACGGGAATGAGCTGAACCGGAAAAATAAACCACAAAACATCAAGATTCAGAAAAAGCCTGGGTAAGTAACGTGCATTTAGTAATAGGATCTGTGCCAACAGCAATGGGATCATATAGGACAGAAAATTATATAGACCCTAGTATTGAATTTACTGTAAAGTGTGATATATGATGAGTGGAAAGAGTTTTGATTGTACAGTCGCCAGAGATTGTCATATCAAATGGGAAAGAACTCAGGAGTTTATGATTCTTACAACTTTTTGGATGAAGCAATGGGTAGCCGAAGAGCAAGCTGTAGGAGTCAGATGGGGCTGGGAGGGAAGGAGGAAGATGGAATTGGTGGCAGCTAATGTAATAGTCACGAAACATAAGATTCAGTCTCCTCAAAATAAGACAAGTGATGGTTTAGTGTCAGTGTCTAATGCAGTCCAAAGGCCAGCATCATTATATAGCTCAACAAATTCCCTCAGTTTATGGAATGTAATGCAGTGAGTTTGTATTATTTTCAAACAAAGGGTTAACATCCATAATTCTGTCTTATATAACAATGAGAATTTTAAGCCAACAATTCCGCTAAAGTCCATCAATACCGTAGCAGATTTGGACAATGCACTAATCTTTGGTAGCAGGAACTTTATATTTTCTACTTCCTTGAGCATGGCCAGGTTTGATGCACTCCATGTGAAATCCGTGACAGCTCAGTGCCTACATTAGATGTCTATTCTAAGCCAATTCAGCTTCTAGTATCCCAGCAGTCTTCATTTCAGTGTATTTCCTTCTTTAAGAATTGCTGTTACTGGACTGGAGAGATGGCTCNGTGGTTAAGAGCACTGACTGCTTTTCCAGAGGACCCTGGTTCAATTCCCAGCACCCACATAGCAGCCTACAACTGTCTGTAACTTCCCTTCTAGGGGACCTGATACCCTCACACATACATGCAGGCAAAACACCAATGCACATTTAAAAAAAATTGAAAAGAATTGCTTCCACAAGGATTAAAACACATTTTGAGGAACTCAGGGAAGAGAATAACCTGTTACATTTTTTTTTCTTCTGAGAAATTCATTAATCAACATGACACCTTTAATGTAGTTCTCAGCTCTGAGAGGTTTTACTCATTGATATCTCAGAAGACTCCTGAAGACCAAGGTTTTATAACAAAAGCAACATCAGAAGAAACCCCCTCCCTTCTTCCTTTTGATTTCATAAGCTGTCTACCAAAAAATTGTCACACACTCATGAGCAAGGGAGAACAAAATGATTCNAATTCGGATGTAATTAAATGTTATCAAACTGTCTAATTACTCTGATGACAATAATTAGGGATTTTTTTCCCTGGTTCTCATGGCTTTATTAATTATACNACTTACCATTGTTATTGATCATGTCAGCAAGAGCTGATGATTTGGAAATATAAAGTGTGAGAAAAGGGGCTGGGTTTCGCATTCTGCAGCAGGTGGTACAGATAATAATATAAAGAGCCAAGACACCCTTTTAATATAACATTACTTAGAAACAACAACAGCATCCAACGTGTAGTAAAAGCAGTTAAGCAGCTGGTGTGTGGTAACTGATTTTGTAGATTGGAAAACTGAGAGTCAAGCCTGGTGCACACCTGTAATCCCAGACTTGGAANGCCAAGGCAGCAAGATCACCACGTTTGAGACCAGCGGTGCTATGTAGCNTGATCCTGTCTAGAAACAAATTTTAAAAAAACAAAAAGAAAAATTGAGGGTCAAATGTATTATATAATGTTTTACCTAGAGTCATGGAGCTTGTAAAGAACTCAAATTAAACACAGATTTGTTTATTTATTTTTGATGTCTTATGCCATACTGTCTTTGAAAGTAAGAATCAAAGAAGAGAAACAATAGAAGATTTGAAAAGATAAGCATGATTTTTAATGGAGGTTAAGGCAAAAACATTCTTGTAGATACTGAATTGAATAGGTTTTGCTGTTTGTTCTGATTTTATCAGTTAGGCAAATTAAGTTATATATACCTGCCAGGCAACCTCTCATTTGTAGCTGGGAGCAGGCCCAATGATAGCAGCAATACTTAAGAGTTTNTGAGGGGCTTTATGCAAGGGGTGTAGCCAAGTCAAAGAGGTAGAAGGCCTCATTTCTGTGCACAGGCAGTCCTATTGTATGGAGATGATCTAATTTAGTCCTAATGCAACATGGGAATTCCAGACTGTGGGCTGAAACATGCTGTTGGAGCNGGTACTCAGACAGGTTGATGTGGGCTGAAGGGGATCAGAAACTTTTNGAAGAGCACATATACTCTATCTCATANGTTAAAAAGAAGCAAGTAAAGTTGGGAAAATAAGGTGAAAAAAAGAACAAAAATGTGAGAAGACTAACATGAGTGTGTTTCTGAAAAGGACATGTGTACACTTAAAGGCTTATTCGGTTGTCTGGCTGGGATAACATATAAAGTCCCATTAGCATTCAGGAAGGCATTTTCATATTGGCTGCATAGGTCCAGACAGCTCTGAGCACTGTCTACATANTAATACAATTCCCACCACATCAGAAAGGCCAATGTTCAGAAATTATTCACTTTAATTCCAGCCTCACTGCAAAGCAGTAAATGGGGAGAAACTTATTCAAGCTATGTGATTGTAAATTACTCTTGGCACAAAAAAAGTTTATATATTTGAGCTAAAAATAAGACATGCTTTGTGTAGAGTAGGCGGCCGCTTAGGAGATCGGCTCATCAATTTTCACCATCAGAAGATCTGTCATTTCTAAAGCTCTTCAAAACTAGTGTTGTCAGATTTTGGAGTAGCCAGAAAATCTCAGTTTAACATTAGCAAAATGCTCTATTATTCCATTTATCCTATAAAGAAATAGAATGAATATTATTATTGTTACACTGTTTTAAAAAAAACAGTCACCCTCTTTGGGTTGAACTTATGTAAGTTTCTTTCTATAGATTGTAATGTTAATAAATAAACGTAGAATTTAAGTAGGTCTGACTCCAATGTTCATGCTAATTTCCCTAGTACTTGTGAATTTATTATATGAAGTCAGAATACAGGGGTTAGTATCAGCTCAGGCTATCAGTAAAACCTCTTGTTACTTTTCATGTTCAAATATATATAATACTTTTCTTACCTAGATCTCGAGACTGGGACTATGTTGCGTTGGTTAGGTGGTCATGTGGCTTAAACTTAATCTTTGGTTGTGAACAGTTAAGCAGAGGTGAATTTTGATTTGAGGTGTAGGATTTCCCTGGGTGTCTGTTTCAATCAAATGTTGACTCTTTTGGTCATTAGCCTAGTCCCTTTTCCTCTTTTATTATCTAGATTGTACATGGCAGCCAAAATTTCCTTTTAATCCCTCTGTGTTATGAAAAGATTTTATACCAATAGGCAGTTTCTGTCTTTGTGTAAACTCATTTCCCTCTTGGACCCCNCCTCCTCTTAAGAAAAGTTTTCCTGCATGTTCTTTCTGTGAGTTTGAATTCACATTTAAGCCTTTGTTTGTTTTATTTGATAAGCCACGTGTGGGACCAATTAAAAGAAATGGGAACNGCTCCGTGTTGTGTATCTGTTTATCCCTCTATTTTTGTTGTCTGTGCCTGGTGGATGATTTGGATGGTGAAAACTAGTTGAAGGCTTTGGGCCTGTCAGATTGGCCTCAGTGAAATATCTGTTCTGGATCAGCCTTGTGAAAGGCAAGCTTCCATTTCTTGTCGGTTTCATACATGTTTATATAACCCTAGTTTGCCTCAGCTTTTCATTTCAGCTCATATTTTAATTTGATCTGGAAATGGTTTTGCTTATTCGAAAACCTTTTGAAGATTTTACAGATACCTGCTTTGGGGCTGGTGAAGTGGCTCAGCATGATAAACATGCTTGTCACCAAGCCTGGTGACCTGTGATCAACCCCTAGAACCCATATAAAGGTAGAAGGAGAGAACCAGCTTCCTCAGGTTGTCCTCTGACTTCCACACATGAGTGGTGGGAAGAGCACCCTTCTGCACATAGGGAGATGAATGAATGAAGGAATGAATGAATTAATGAATGAATGAATTAAAGGATGTTCTGTTGTTTTCAATGGCCACATTTTAGATGGAGAGCTCTGCATCAGAAAAGTTTATGTATAGTCCTTTCCCTAGCAGCAGAAGTACTTTGTCAGGCCGTGGGAATATTATGTAAGGAATCCCAATTTCCTTATATCACCAGTGGTCATTTTGTATGGACATTTTATGTGGACATTCGATNTGGTGCCTGGTTCTGCTGTCTAAGAAGCTCCTCTTCTCCTTCCGCATCCTTCTCACAGAAAGCGGGTTGACACCTGAAGCAGAATTGAAGACATGCATACATGCGCATACAAGCACACCCACACATCCACACACTCACGAGCTGCACGCCTGGAGACCTTGCAAGAGCGTGCTTGGCAAATGGCTTTCCAGTCTTGAGTCTCAGTGATGAAAAAAACTAACTCTTTCATAGACTTCTTATCTGGCTCTGGATTCCCAAGATTCTCCCATGGAAGACCACCTTGTATTTTCCCTCTTTTTTTTCTGAGGCTCAGTTTCACAGGACACTTGGCCACTCTCATGTCACTTTTTTTCAGGTAGCAGCGGTCCAGTGATGCACCTAAAGGTCATCATGCCGCATTCATAGGTTCATGCTTGTGGGACTGTTTCTTTAATAGAATTCTTTCTCTTGTTAGGGTGTCTAGACTTCTCCAATGGTAATCACCTTCTTCTAAAGTCCTCTAGTGAATGGTTTTTTTTTTTTCATCAGCTGTCACTCAAAAATATACTTTAGTGTTCCAGTTGTGATCCAGCCAGTTCCAAATATACTGGTACTCCTAGCCAATTTGATTTTGTATTCTGCTTTAACATTAATTTAAGCCACGAGTAAATGCATTTTTCTTTCTTTTTCTCAGTTTTAAAATATAGCTTCTTTAAAAGGCTGGTGTTACGATGGGCTACTTGAAAGCCCCCTTTGTCTGTGCATTGTAATTGATGCATCTCTTGCCCCTAGTGCATTTCTACACTGGTTTCTGAATCTGGTTGTATCTGTTGCACATGTCTCAGTTAAGCTGAATCTTGGTCTTAGACCATTGATGTTCTGTCCTGGATCCCCAGGGGCGGTCTCTGCCACAGTGATTGCATGGCCATGTGTAATGCCAAGCTTGAAAATGCACCTTAGAGGCTTGTATGAAATTACCAAGGAGCAGTTATGTGAAGAAACCCCTTTTCTGTTGTTTAATGAAATTTTTTTTTGGACACAGACTAGTACCACCCCCCCCACCCCCAATCCCTCTGTCCATCATAGCATTTGATTATATTACTCAGGTTTGTATTCCAGGAAGCATGGGCCAGGCCTATTAGGAGAATTTAGATTTTAGAACTATCCTTTAAAGATTATGCCAACTGGAAATTTAATTACCCTCTTTCTTATAGTTCAATCCAGTTCAATAGTTAAAATATTAAATTGTGCAGGGTCAAGAAAGAGGTCTTTATATATGAATATAGGATTGTTTCTAGATTCATAAATTGAGAAGATCAGGGCTTCTTAGTTGCTGTACATTCTTGGAATATTGATCTAATTGACTGACTTCTGAATTTTGGGTCTTGACATTAAAGTCTCTATTTTTTTATATTCAGAATTTGCTTGTCTTCTGATATTGAAGATCAGGATATATTCTAGTTTTCTTTGTAATTTGTTGTTACCATCTGAAATTTCACAATCAGACAGCAAAAAATTCTTTCAGAAAACTTTGCTGTGTTTTCAGCCGAAAAATCTTATTACAGTGTTTATGCTTGTGTTTCTTTTTTCAAAACCATCTACCATGAAGCAAACTTACCACAGATACACCAAATATATACAAAGCTGATGATCCATTAGGAAACATATATTTGAATATCTCAAATCCTGGCAAGGTGTCAGAAGAACCTGAGAAGTGATATTCTAATATTGCATCTTGATAATTTTAGGGGCTGTTATGTATTATTAACCCTGAATATCTACTTGTCATGATGTTTGCCGTGAACCTGGTCCATTTTGGTATTTAGATGTACTTCAGGGAAAGTTTTCTTTGCATAGCTTCTGTAGTTAATGCTTGGCTATTCCTTAAATAGTCCTGGCTGGTTCCATTACTTAGATAAACAAGGCTATTACTAGTAAATCTTTCTGGCAACTTCTTTTGTGGGCCGTTATTTTCCAAAAGTGTGAATAGGTGTGCTATGTGCAAGAAAAAGAGTTGGTTAAGTAAGTTGTGAGAAGCTAAATGATATATTTTACTTTACTGGACATTCAGAATCTGTTAGTTATATTAAAGGTTCTGAGAAACTTGGAGTGGGCTTTAATGGTTTCCAAAGTTTTTGAATAGAACCCATTTGTTATGGTTACACTCTAAGACTCTAAGACCCCTCCCCCTGGTAAGTTTTACTGTTGTTTTGTTGGGAGTTACTGCTAGTGGAGGTAACTTCCCAGCTAACAAGTTGACCTGACCATGGCTGCCCTGGGTGTGCACCTCCTAAAACCATCACTGGCCCCCTCTTTTCACATTGCATCTCACTTCCTGCTTTCTGCATTGGGGATGTTAGGTCCCGTGATGGCACAAGCAGGAACATCCAGATACTTCTTTGATCCATTCATACATGTATCTAGTATTGCCTGAGGACATTCCAGGAGCATCAGAGTTCGATGTGCCATTGTGAGGACACCAGTAGTTTTCAATTCGACTGCCTGCTCCGAAGTGTATGCACTGGGTGTGGACAAGAGATGTAGTGAGAGACCTATAGTGAAAAGGGTTCACAAGCATGGCAGTAGTGATGGCAAGGATCTAGATAAGATGCATGACCAGTTGCATGGTTTGATCATGAAAATCTTAACAAAGGGTTGGCACTTAAGATGGCCTTTGGAGATCAGTAAGATCATTAAGGTAGAAACACAAGGCACTCTAAGTGGGGGCAAATTATCACCTGTCAGAGGCACTAGGGTAGAAGACCATGAGGCATATATGTGGGATTTTGATTGATGCCATTTACTAGGCTGGAGGAGAAGAGGAGGCATGAAATTTGGAACCATGCTTTCTACCTGGTGATTAATACCATATGGAAAAAATAGCAAAGCATGAATGCAACCACAAAAACTGCCATCTTCCCTTCCTGTCCTCCTTTCTCCCCATTGTCCTCCCTACAGGGCATGACTCCCAGATGCCAAGCTAGAATATAGAACAATGCTTTAACGGTCTTTGTAAACCCAGAGTGGTGGCTCATACCTATAATCCCATCGCTTGGGAGACTGAGGCAGGAGGTTTGCCATGAATTCAAGCTATNCTTGTTATAATGAGTTTTGAGCCAGCCTGGGCTAGTCTGAGAAGCTCTCCCACTTCGAACACATAAAGCCCTTTGCAAACACGGAGCCAATCCTAGTAGTTCTGAGCCTATGTAATCCAGAGGTAGCTTAAATTACAGGCCATGTACCACAATGAAGGAGAGTATCCACATTGAAGAAATGGTGACTATGGATTTAGTGTTGAGAGGGTTATCAAAGTGTGCTACTGTAACAGGAACATTTATTCCAATGTCAAGAACCATTTGGGTGGCATTTTGTGTCTGCAGGGAGGACACCTTCCCTATCTCTAGAAATGATACATCTACCCCCTAGAAATCACCTTGATTTTTAATGTTCCTCCATTGAGAAGTGCAGAACATTCTTATCTATCATAGACTCCATTAAACGTTTNCTTCTACTAGGCTTATTTATAAGAAATCATTTTAAACATTTTTTTCTCTTCCCGAACCTTTTTCTTTTTCTCTTCTGAGATTATAGTTTAGTTATGACATCTCTCCCTTTCCTTGCCTCCCTCCAAGCCCTCAACCCTCTTAGTTACCCATCCCNGCTCTCCTTCAAATTCATGGCCTCTTTTTCCCTCTGTTAATTATTACAGCATGCTCTATGGATATGAATATGCATATATATTCCTGAATATAACCTGGGCAGTCCATATACTGTTACTTGTATGTATGTTCTCAGAGTGACATTGAGATATAGGGAGGACAGAAAATTTGCCAGTTAATTTAAAACATTCTAAGCTCTAACGTGGTTGGCACTGGTGGCAGGGCAATGAAGAGCACAATCAGAGAGGACCAAGTTTACTGTCTGTGTAATAAGATGAAGGTCATGTCATAGGCAGTTTACTGTGATATCGTATGTTTGGTCTGGCTAAAACATACAACCAAAGTGATGTGATAACAAGTGATATTTTAACATTGTATGTGTCGGGTAGGAAGGGGGAGTTTGAGAATGCTGAACCCAGGAGAGTGTGTTTTATTATTTACCGACGCTAAGGATGAATTTCTGCCATGCACTTACACTACTTTTGGTCTCGATCTTCCAGGAAGTCAGAACTTCGAATTAACAAAGCGTCACTGGCCGATTCTGGAGAGTATATGTGCAAAGTGATCAGTAAGTTAGGAAACGACAGCGCCTCGGCCAACATCACCATTGTGGACACCAATGGTAAGACACCCGCTGCCTGCTGCTTCTCAGTCTGTGAAAGGAGGGACCGAGACAGGTCAATGGGTTGATCTTATTATGAACAAGTAAAAAACATTGGAAAGGAAGCCAAACATTAGAGGCATCTTTTGTGTCCTCAGAAAAGGTCTTCATTCCATGTGATGATATAGACTGTATATGTATATACGTGTGTATGCACACACACACACACACACACACACACACACACACACACACACACACACACACCTGCTTCAGTTGGTTAGGAAGGGCAGTCAAGTCTTTGGTCCTATCAACCGCAGAATACAGTTACACAGTTTTATATATATATATATATATGTACATGTATATACACACACATATATATATACAATAAGTGCACTTATGTATGTATACATACACATGAATGAATGTATCTGTTTTATTTGTCTGCAAGTCCTGAAAAGTTTTAATGTTTCAGTGTGCATTTTTAANTGAATACACGAAGCTAATAGAAAGTTAGATACATTGACTTTTTAGGGCTATTAGTTTTGAAATTAGGAACACCTGAGAGAGAGGCAGTGCGTTTCCTACTTTGTAAAGGTTTCAAGCTTCTGACTGAGCCTCCCTAGAGCTGTTCCAGGGAGGATTTGGTTAACAAATGAATGAGTCCAGATGGGACACAGGAAGTACCACCTCCCAATTAACTTCCCTCAGTCCTCTTAGGAAATCAAAAGGCGGGAGCTGCTGGCATTTTGTCTTCAATAGCTCAGGAACTGCTGTTATTGTGTCTTCAATAGCTCAGTAGCCCGACCTCTGAAGGTCATGTCTAGAAGCTGATGGTAGCCTAGTAATGTTCTTCAGGCCTTGGAACTGTCAGGTGCTGTTTTAAAAACCTTACTGTGCTTATTGCAGCTTGAAATGAGTGTGAATTTTTATAAGCCCAATCCTGATTTCTCTGCTTCTTGGTAGAGATGAGACACTATCTATGGCAGGCAGTGGTTTTATGGAGTAATAAGGTAAAAATGCTGGGTCATCATGGAAGAGTAACAGTAAGGTTAATTCCTTAAGAGATCAAGTTGATTAGTAGCACTTGATCTTCACGTGACCCAATATGGCAGGAAAAGGGAGTGGAATAAAAACTATGGAGCAGACTCAGGAAAATCCAGGTTGGTGCCCGTTCTTCTCTGGGCTTCCCAAGAAAGTTCCAGAGTAGCGTAATCAAAGTCGATTACTTTTCACTTTAGATATTTCCCTCTGTTGGGAATTAAGGAAAAACGATGAAAAGTAGTTTCAATTACTAGTTTTAGAAGCCGTGCTTATGATTCTTAAAATGCAAATGCCATTTAACAAGTATATGAGCAAGTACAATGTCACTTTGCTTTGGTTTTTTTAAATCAACACAGGTTAGGCAGAGCATTTTGCTATTATTACTTTATTCCACATGGAATTTTATAGAATTGCTGCACAGAACTCAAAATTTAAGGATTAATTAATTTCTTTATTATTATTATTTTTTATTATGAAAAATTTTTCATTCATTTTAGACACCA
>LZPO01098145.1:0-15188 GCA_001675575.1 Neotoma lepida
TACCACCCAGGCCCAAAACCAGGGCTATGAGTTGGCTCACCCCAACATCCACCTCATCTATGAACTAGTGCAGCAGGTGAAGGGAACAGACCTACAGATTCAAAACAGTATGATCTCCATGACAAAAGACAACAACAGGATATCCAAGAGGAGCCCCAGTGAGAGNCCGTTATTAGGGGCATAGCAGAAGCCAGAGGCCTCGAGCCAGACCAATGACTCATGGCAAAGAACACTTAAGTAAAGATGAATGGACTAAAGGTAAACTGTGTGACTCAATGGGCCACACTACAGCTTCCACAAGATCCTCTCTCTCTCTCTCTCTCTCTCTCTCTCTCTCTCTTGTTTGATTTTTTGGTTTTTCTTTTAAATTTGGTTTTGTTTGGGGGAATTGCAAGGGCAGAGGGCAGATGTGACAAGACAAGAAGATGAGTGGAATCAGGATGCATGATATGAAATCCACAGAGAATCAATAAAAGTTTAAAAAATGTTATTTAGAAGTAGAGAACAGAAATACTAGGGGCAGANAAGCATCAGTGNGGGTNNGGCCAGGGGGATAGGGGAAAGGCGGAGGTTGGGGAAAAGTTCAATCAAAACTAAGGATGAGTGGGGANAAAAAAACATGAAAAGCTGTCAGAACATGGTCCAAGCTACAAGAGGAGAATTCTGATTGCTTGTGAGAAAANTCCAGGAGAGNAGCCGGTCAAGAGCGCTGTCACCTCAGTCCTCCAAGCACCAAANTGTTCCTGGAATGTGCTTTTGTGCTCCTCCCGGGTGGAGTAAATAGGAGTGAGNNTNCTTTTGACTACCCANCAACTCACCATTGTTCAGATGATGTATCCAAGCACGGGTTAGCCCTGTGACTGTACACAGCCTAAACTCACTTGAACACACCTTGTCCTTGTGTTGCACGAATCCTAAACGGTCNTATAATAAAAACCCGGAGCCAGATATCAGGGTGAAAGCTGAAAGATCAGAAGCAGAGCAGCCACAGCCACCACCTCTCACCTCACCAACTCCTCAGCCTGACAGAGCAACACCTGAGTTCCTGTCTCCTCCTTTTCTCTCCCAGTCATATCACTTCCTGTCTCAACCTTCCTAGTGCTGGGATTAAAGGCATTAAAGGCGTGTGACTCCCAAGTACTGGGATTAAAGGTGTGTGCCACCACTGCCTGGCTCTGTTTCACCTTTAGGTGGGATTAATCTCATGTAGCCTGGTGTGGCCTTGAACTCACAGAAATTCAGACAGATCTCTGCCTCCCCAGTACTGGGATTAAAGGTGTGTGATCCCAGTGCTGGAATTAAAGGTGTGTGCCACCACTGCCTGGCTTCTGTGGCTAACTCTGTGGCTGGCTCTGTCCTCTGATCTTCAGGCAAGTTTTATTTCTTAGATTATAAACAATCTATCACCACACCCCTGTGACTGAACACAGCTGAACTCAAGTGAACCTTGCTCATATGACCTTGCTTAACCCCANAGTATAAGTTGTCTGATGCTCTGAAGAAAGTTGGAGACTGTAGTCTGCCTCATTTTTAGGCTCCTCTCTCCCAGGTTCATGCCATCAACTAGCATGGTAACCGAAAGCTATTTACTGTATAAAATNTCTGTAACTTGAGAGTTAATGGAGGNACACTGTGTGAGTTCATAATGCTGCTCCCAGAAGCCATAGGTTTTTAAACAAAAATCCNGGTGCTGGGTATAAGATATTCTANGAGATGTTCAACAGAAAACACCCAGCTGATCCCAAACCAACACATGGTATTTCTGTTGCNCTTGGTTACTCACCAAACTCTACAGTAAAAGTCTGCTTCTAGGGATACCATATACATTGGATGCAGGACACAAAGAAATCACGCTGGAACCAAGCTTTATGCTTTCTTTCTGTTGTCATCCATAGTGGCAGATAGTTCTATGCAAGCTGCTGGGGGAGAAAAATCCATCAATGATATTTCTATGCTCTGGCCCCTGCATGCCAANAACGTATGGGGGCTAACCAACTCCCTTCCCAGCTTGGTTGAAGGTCCACTCTATGGAAAGAAATCCATACCTGATACTGTAAACCTAGTAAAAAGCCCATGGCTGAGGAGGNCACAGGACCCAGGGGAGACTGTACCAGTGCCATGTCCAGCACAGATTGGTCCTTGAACTCTGACTAGTGGAATCGAGGAAATGAAGGAAGGACAGCCACACATGCAGAGAAGTTGGGGTGAGGTGAGGTGTGTGACGCTGATGGACTGGAACCTAGTACCTCCACAACCTGGAACCTCAGTGTGTTTATCATGTATAGCACAGAGGGAGGGGCTGGCTACTTGCCCTCAGAGGTCTCTGTAGGTAAACATTCTCTGGCTATAAATATCTGGGAGGGGCAAGCTACAGATGCTCAGTTTTATACACACTAATCACTGTCAGTAAACTCTTGTACTTGAACCAGAGAAAGAAGACTTGGCCATGACAAGGACCAAGGCCTGGGACCCATGGGAAATTGCTATAAGAAAGTGGGCTGAGTGGGCCATGAGAAGTGAGGCCGTAAGTGATGATCCTCAACGGCAGGGATTCTCAACCTTCCTAATGCTGCCACCCTTTAATATAGTTCCTCATGCTGTTGTGACCTCCAAACATAAAATTATTTTTATTGCCACTTCATAACATAGATATTTTTGGGAGACAGACATTTGTCAAAGGGGTCCTGAACTCCAGGTTGAGAAGCAGTGCTGTAGTCTGTTCCTGTTACTGCCTCCAGGTTTCTGCCCTGAGCCCCTGCTCTGGCTTCCTTCAGTGACGGACTTCACACTGGGTGATGAAGTAAACTCCTTCCCAAGCTGCTTTTGATCGTAGTGTTTTTTCACTACCATAGAAGCCCTAAGAGAACACATATGTACTGTCAAGAACAAATTTTTAAAAAGATGCAGTTATGGTACTATAAAGGCAAGATTTAAGAAGAGAGTTTTAAAATTTGTTTTATGAAACAATTACATAGAAATGCACTGAACTGATATTNTCATTTAGTTTTTATTANCTATNCCAGACTCCTCATTCTCCAAAAATGTATTTGATCCATACAGTCTATATGTGCCTTCAATTTGTTGATTTTGGGGGAAGAAATGTAAAATATTGGCACCACAAAAAATCCTTGTTTACACAAAACTCAGCATAAAAGCAGTTTGTGAAGATGTCAAGTAACGTAGANGAGGTCAAACAAGAAGACGGGGAGGGGGGTGGTGTGTCCTAAAATGCAGAAGCTGTATTGCTGCCGACACAGACACACACAGGAGAAACTCAGAATNTGTGAGTGCTCTGTGGGGATGGCCTGAATTACTAGGAACACATCAGNACTGATGAGGCACTAACTGCATTCAGGTGCACTTCAATCAGAGCTAGATTATACCATTAAAATTAACGAGGCAAAAGAAGANTTTAATGAATAAAAGAGGGTTGCTATTGAAGGGTTTTTNAAAATGCATTTTGCTCATTTGGCAACAAAGTGGTTTAGCAGTGCAATCAACTCTCTCTTTGGTAGACAGGTGAACAGTTTCAGTTCTTAAGATTTTGTTGACGCAACACATACTTGAACTGTCCATGGTGCAGCTCTGCAAAGTTCACTTACATGGCCTGTCGAATTAGTTTAATGAAAACAGACACTAACTTATATGCATTTTGCTAACCTTTTTATTAAAAAAAATAGAAACTAAATATTTAGCCATTTTCTCTCTGATNCAAATTTTCTCATTACATTGCTATGATGTTTTTCTCTCTTGAAATTCATCAAAAATTTGAGGTAGAAACCCAGCCACCCTCAAGATATTCATCAGTATATTAACTGGGGAAGGAAATACAGTATTTGTCAGTTATTAGTATGTACCTTCATGTTTGCCTGGAAAATAATAAAATGAAACATAAATGAAAATAAAAGACAACCCCAGGAAGGTGCATGGCCAGACCTCTGGGATTACACATTTTCAATGCTGGATCCAGTTTTGATAAATTTAATGTTAGTTAAGTCTTCCATCTCCTTAATTTCCTCAAATGATATTTCTGTTAATGGTACTAGTATAACGAGTCTTACCATTCATAATTTAGGAATTCTAGAACACAAGTTGCTCAATAAACAGTGGGTATTGTAAGTATTAAAAATGCCCTGTTTTGTAAAAGTACATTCTACACTCACCCTGATGGATTTTGTGATATACAAATAGAACTTAATTCATAAATTTAAGAATAGATTTTAATAGTAAATAAAGATGCAAAAATGTGTTTCATGGCAATCATGATTTTAAAAAACCTTAAAAAGGTTAAATGTCAGGTGTAAAATACACATAACAACAAATCTACCACTTNAGCCATTCTATACATATAGTTCAGTGTCACTAAGCACATCTACATTCATAATCCTCACCGATACCCTAAACGTCAGTCTTAAAACAAATATCCACCACAGGAAAAACAGCAGCACATAGAGACTGAACACCATGCCTTTGGGCCTGACCTTAACAAGGTCCTCCATCTGGTTTGCTCCTCTTCAGGGCACATTATCTGGAGAATGAAAGCAGCACACACAGTGTAGCCTGTCTCTTATACACATCTAGATGTGTATCTGGTTTGCTCCTCTTCAGGGCACATTATCTGGAGAATGAAAGCAGCACACACACAGTGTAGCTCATGTTCTGCTGTGATGCCTGCTGCTGGCCTCCCTGTTGAGCTGCCATGGGCACACTTGTGCGGGTCTTCACATTCCCCACCTCATTCTCTTCACATGCCCATCGGCGTCTGTGTCAGCCCTTTCCACTAGACCACAGGTTCCTCTGAGGCCTCCACGCAATTCTCCACACACCTCACCACCACATTTCCAGAATGAATCCAAACACAACTTTGTACATTTTCCTGGTCCATAAGTGTTTCTTAAAATACCCACGAGTCTTCTTTTCCCAGGCTCATTTTTTTATGCAGGAGTTTTTGGAAGGCTATGTTTATTCTACTTAACAGTCCTCTTAAATTATTTCATCATCAATCATAATCTGTTTTTATCCAGAGCTTTAGATTAGGTAGGCTATGTCTTAGTTCCTAAATCTGTACTAGAACATTCTGGTCACTTTGTATTCACTTAGAGTCCTTATAAAGTAGCAACACAATCTCTCTCTCTCTCTCTCTCTCTCTCTCTCTCTCTCTCTCTCTCTCTCTCTCTCTCTCTCTCTCTCTCTCTGTGTGTGTGTGTGTGTGTAGCTGTGTAGCTTGCTGGGGAGGATAGAAACACTGGGTACTTACCTTTTTAAATGGGCTCTGCCTTGGTATTTCCCTAATCTCTCTCTCCCTAGCTGCTGCAGCATACTGTATTTAGATTTTTTTCAAGACCTTCCAAGCATAATCAATGGATGTGAAATCTATACCATTACTAATTCTTTCATTAGTTGTTATTTAGCATTTATAGTCTTATTTGTGGTTTGTGAGTCTTCATAGCTTACCTTCCCAGGCTGCTGGTTGCTTAGAGTAAAGGACTCCATCATTTCATCTTCACAGCCTAACAAGGTGCTGGAAAACAGTAGATATCAAAAGTGCCTTTTCTTGATGGAATNCCATTATTNCCTGTGAGTGGATAGCTCATACCAGTATCATTTCCTTAGACACAGGAGAAGGGGAAGTACTCACTTCAGATAATGCAAGAAAGCTTGCCAATCTTGCTGCTTCCTTGAAATGTAGGTGTAAGCACTCCTTTGGAGCACTTGACATGCTAACTTCTACGGATTGTGATTAGGGACTTGAGTTTGAGAGACACCAGAAGAGGCTGAGAGCACAGTTAGAAGGCCTCATCATTTTTGCAATTAGCGCTCTGATCCTATTATTTATCATTTTAACGCAAAGGATATGAAAAAGGTTGAGACTTTTTCTGGGAGCAGCACAACTGCACCCCATTCCCATGTATTGCTTAGCAACCTTGAACAACTCCCACTAACAGTTTTTTCTTTGCAGACACTTCAGATACCCTTTCCCCCACTTCTGAAATTCAGAAGTGATGCTTAAGACTTTGTTACTGAGGAAGAAAACCAACAATGCAGGTGAGAATAAGGACCATATGGTGCATGTCAGGTAATAAAATTCTGTTTCTAGCATTGTGTCCTANAGCAGTCACTTTTCTGAGATTTATGGATCTGTGAAACAGGGAGATGGGCTATTAAAAGTATATATGTTTGTGTATGTGTTTTATTGCAAATTCTAGTGTTCTATGTCAAAACCCCATGGCTTAAGACTCTTTAAAATGATTCTAAATTTAACACATACTCATTGAATAATGTTTATAAAATGTTGTATGAAGAAACTCATAATTGTATTATCTACAAGCCTTACTGCAAGGATTCTAAAACAGCTTTAAAAATATTGGCAGATTTTTAAGAAAGAGGTCGTTCAGGCAGATCTCTGTGAGTTCGAGGCCAGCCTGGTCTACAAAGTGAATTCCAGGACAACCAGGGCTATTACACAGAGAACCCTGTCTGGAAAAACCAAAACAAACAAATAAATAAATAAGTAAATAAGAAAGAAGCCATTACAGCACCACTGGTCCACATCTTATTTCTGCTTCAAACAAAGGAGCTGATAATTCATTTCCACCTTCTGCTGCTCTATTTTTCTGTACATTTTTTTTCTTTCTTTCTTTAATGTTCAGAGAGTGCTGATCACCAAATTAGGCACTTTTTACTTCATATAAAACCTTCTTCTCAGCTTTATGNGATCTACCGTAAAATCCAGAGTGACAACCCACAGTTTTACAATCCTGCCATGCTTTGAATCTGAAACACTCCCACAGGGCTGGCAGTGCTATTTGGAGAGGTGGGACCTAGCTGGGACCCATTTTTGAAGTTTGTACCCAGCCCAGGGTTCTTCTCACTTTCCTGTTTCCCGTCTGCTCTGACGTGACCAACTTTCTGCCACGCACCACGGCCACCGACTGAGCTGTTGGTGATGCTTTCCTGACACAATGGTCTGAAGCAAAAACCAAACAAAATTTCCTCCTTTCAGTGACTTGAAGTAACCAATACTAAAGTACTTAAACCCTAAGTGATAAAATGTAACCAATACTAAAGTACTTAAACCCTAAGTGATAAAATGTGAATACTTCAATTTGACAAAATCTGCTTCCAGATTTCTTCTCCATAGTCACTTTGCTCATGACCCTTGAGCAAAGCTAGCTGCCTTGAAGCTGCTCCCTGAGAAAGCCAGTGCATCCAGTTCGGGCCTTGGAGACTCCTGGTCCTGTGGTACTTCCTGGTCCCTTTCACCAGGCTGACCAAGCACCTGTCACTCAGAGAGGATTTGGCAGGAATGGATATATAAAATGCTAGTGGGGCTGGATCTAATTCCACATTCTACGGAATAAACAAACTGGTCTGCTCTGCCTTCCTCTGAGTACAAACACAATACAGGGATCAGCTAGTACACACACACAAAAACTGTAGCAGCAGAACTGGAGAAGCAGAATTCCAAGGGCCACTGAGGCAGTAAATAGACAATTACTGCCCTCTGCTATGCCCTCACTGGATGAANGACTACCTGGTTTAGAAGTGGGCACCTGGGCACAGAGAAAATTCCAGAACGCTTCTCTTCTTCCCTAGGGAATGGGAAAGTCTAACACCAGAGAGTCAGTCTCCCACTGTTCATTCTTTCTCTCCCTCTCCTTTCTGTTCACTCTCGTTCTCAGTCTCTGTTTCTTGGCGTGTCTCTGTCTCTGTGTCTCTCTGACACCAAAGTATGTAAGNNGTAGAAAACTGGTTTNGGGNANTTTTGGGTGTTACAGCTCTATGTGAGTCCCTCACGCTCTTCTAAGTCATCTNAATAAGCCCACTTACTTCACCGCTGGACTCGACAGAATCTCAGTCTGCCTGCTCCTTCTGTATTTGGGGTGAATAGATGGTTCTTATACATTTCCCAAGAAGAAGCATGTAATAAAACTTTAAAGTATGGCTAAAGTGTATTACCAGAGGCTCACATCGGGTGTCTTCATCAGTTGATATTTATTTAATACTCTGAGACAGGCTCTCTCGCTGAACTTGGAGCTCACTAGCTGAGAAAGGCTGGTTGTCCAACAAACTCAGAAATCTGTCTGTCTCTGCCTCCTTGGCACTGGGATTATAGCAGCCCACCACCACACTTGGCCTTCTACATGGGTTCTAGAGATCCAAATTAATGTCCTTAGGCTTATGTGGCCAGTACTTTNATTAACTGAGCCACCTCTCCAGCTCTAAACTTACATTTTGTTTTGAAGAAAATCTGAAATATGCATTTGTGCATAAACTTCCTTTATTCATGCTCTGGTCTTCCAGAATTTTTTGTTTGAGCATTTTTGGTGTGTGTGTGTGTGTGTGTGTGTGTGAGAGAGAGAGAGAGAGAGAGAGAGAGAGTCTGACTCTCTGTTACCTAGGCTGGCCTCCAATTAGCTGTCCTCCAGCCTCCATCTTACACGTGCTGATATTATACCACCATGCTCAGTNCCTTCTATGTGAACTGCTAAAGTTGAACTCACCAACTACTAATAGTGTCAAATTGTATCATATATGGTGCATTCCAGTGGCACAAACTCCAGTTAGTAATGAGCCCATCAAGAGACAATAATGAACTGTGTTGGGTACCACCAAAGGCAAAGTGAAAGTCAGTTACCAGCTTTATGAGCCAAAACTACTGTAGAATTACTGCATCAGAATGGGCTACTTAATTTGGGGAGGTGCTTCCCCCATCTTGTAGTCATTGCTGTTTTAACTATATTAGCCAATGGTTTAGCACATTCTGATTTAGTATTCATTCATTTATCAAATATGGAAACATTTTTCTTCTTGTTTTATTAATCTTCATATTCATTCAGTAAGAATCAATAAAGCCTAAACAGTAAAACAAGACATAGAGAATCCACTCCATTTGGGGCCATTTTGTTTTTTATGCTCATAGTCTAGCCAGGCATATTATATGTTAAGTTCTAAAGTGTCTTGGATTACCTTTTTTCGTAATAGGATATCCAAAAGTAGCATCTAACAGTATGTATGCTAAGCATGACACATATGTATAAAAATGCCCAGTGAAACCCATTACTTGATATGCTAACCGAAGATTAATTTAAAGGGGGGGTGAAAAAAGAAACTGGCAAGTAATATAAGCTGCCGGTGTATAGAGAAGGAAGTACAAGAGACTGTTAACAAGNTCAACCTCTCTCATAATAAACAAACTGAAACTCCATAGATCCATAGGTCACGTTCACCTATGGCTGCTTGGCAACAACTCAAGTTTGTCCATACACTCTTCTGGGAAGGATGAGAACCTACTGCTNTCATACATTGCTTCTGGTGAATAAATTGGCACAAGCTCTAAAGAATGACTAATCGGTATTTACCAAAACGGGAATGCATAGTTCCCTGCCTTCTACAATTTGCCCAGGTATGGCTGTTGGATGCTGCTTTTGTTGGTTTTTAGCCTGTACAGTGGTAAATCAGATTCCATCATGGGTTTAGCCACTCCTGCTCTGCCACTTATGACTGTGGTCCTCTCCTGATGCAAACATCCCTTCCCCAAACATGTATTGAAGGGGACATTCAGTCATGTACTTCTTTCTTTATGTTCTGACTCCCCTCTACAGCTATTTACTTATTTTTCTGAATCTCACAGCTTTGACAATGCCTGGGTTTATAGGTATCATCAGGATGAGAAATGGTTTGTAAAGTTTATATCATCATATAAACTCCTTTGGTTTGACACATAAACATACATTGTCCGTGCTAAAATTTACATTAATATAATGAAAAGAGTATGTGGCAGTGGCCAGTTTCTTAAACTGTTTAATATTTAAAAAGAGGTGTTTTACAATTGTTNTGTATGTTTATATACTTCATGTTACATACTTTGCATGTTACTTCTTATCACATATCCTTTTTAAGATGTCATGGTGGCTATTCTTTGTTGTCAACTCGACTACATCTGGAATTAACTAAGTGACTGGGTACACTTATGAAGGATTTTTTTTAAATTAAGTTATGTTAAGTGGGAAGACCCACTTTTAATCTGGATCTTTTAAGGTGGGAAAATACATCTTTAATCCAGATCTTTTGAGGTGGGAAGATCCACCTTTAATCTGGGCCACACCTTTCTGCTGGCAGTTTGTATAAAGGACATGGAAGAACGAAGTTGCTCTCTCTGCCTGGTCCTCAATGGCAAGTCCATTCTTTCACTGGCATTGGAGCCTCCTNCTTTGGGATTCCAGTGTATACTAATGATCATCTGAGAAATCCAGACTGTGGACTGAACAACTGCTGGATTTTTGGACCTTCATTTGGTAGACAGTCAATGTTGGAGTAGCTGGACCATAGCCTGTAAATCATTCTAATAAATCCTNTGTGTGTGTGTGTGTGTGTGTGTGTGTGTATGGTTTGTAAACATACAAAGTAATTCTTAAACATCTCTTTATCGTATATATTATATGTATATTCACACTACCAGTTCTGTTCCTCTAGAGAACCTAAGAAAGATGCTTTACAATATGAAAAATGAAGTATGTCCTTTGATAATGAAACCCTTGGCTCGTCACTTCACATTTTCCTAATATTTTGTGATGAAATAATGTATTTATACCAGTAAGTTTAAGAGGGAAAAATGAATAAAAAGATAATCTCTTGACTTATAAGTAAATACACCCCTGAAGTCTTACATTGGCATGGATAACTCAGTAAAGCGTGTTTAAAATGAGTTCAAGTAAGCAATGCTCTGTAGTATTTAAAATAGTAGAGCACGCAACTACAACCTGAGATTTTGGTTCAAAGTTTTATTCTGTTTCTTATTGGCTGTGTGACCTTGACTAAGTNACTTTAGCTCTCTGGGTTTATTTCCTTGTTAAATGGAGAAAGCAACAGCTACCTCTCAGGATACTGGGGAGGTTAGTTAGGTCAGGGACATAGTGTATCCATCCCATGCAGCACCAGGCACCTATAAAATACTCAGTAAACAGAAGCTATTACTGGTAGGAACACTAACGTTTCCTCATGAACCCCAAAGGATTTAGTCTATGACCTGCTTACTCAACTACTAATCTTTATCAGAATAAATAGGTGTCCCCTCACTTCCAGGAATCCNATCTGCAAGGACATTTGGCACTAAAAGGACACGTTTTCCTTGACTGCTCCATCTAGTGGTATACTTNATGTTCAAGGCTAGGCACCCACAAGAAGTAAAAACCTCACACTGAGCTGAAATGTCAGTAGGTGGGAGTTATCATACATCTTTTAAGCAGCCCTCCTCCCAACAGCTAGGGGAGGTTTTTGTATTTTTAAACTTTCCAGTGTATTTGTGGCATTTACCACATCAAATCCCAATGTTTTTACCACATTGATTTTCCACTTAAGGAAACCGAGCCCATTTTAGTAACAAATATAGTAAGGAATAAGAATAAATTATGTGGGAGCCAATCAGGATACAATAAAACTTATACAACTCACTGTGAAAAGTGTCATCAGAAAATACAGCCTGTCATACAGTCTAGTGTGAGAAGACGTTTAGGAGGCTTAGATAAGAATAAAATCTTGCAAGTCAAAAACCAGAGTATTATGCAAACTGAANGGCATGTGTAAATCCTGATGCTAGACAAGTTCAGTAGCCACTTAAGAAAATGGGGGAAGGCCTCTGTACGGAGCAGACNAGTGAAGTTGGCAAGGAGTTACCAGGTGCTCAAGANTTTGACTATCATCCCAACAGTGAGAAGATGGAAGGGTGTAAGCAGGAAGGCACCAATTTGATTTGGCAATCTAATTTACATTTTCAAAAGTTCACCTGTGGGAAATAATTTAGGCAGGGGGCAAAAACATCCGCCCAGATGAGCAGCAGTAATTTGGGCCAANGCAGTGAAAGCTGAGAAAAGGGAAGAGGAAGTCGGAGATAAAAAGNAAGAAGAGCCAAGGGACAGAGAAGTGGAGAAATTTTTAAGAGACAAATGGATGAAGCCTGAAGATGGAGAACTAAATGGACATGACAATGTCATTTCTCACCGAGCACAGGTGGCTGGGGGTGCTTTCCTGGAAGGACTAACAGGACGGAGGACTAGACTTTGCTTGAAAAGGGAACTTNGGCCACAAGGTGTGAACGTTCAGGCAGGGTAATCACCAAGTACCACCCAGAACCAACAGGTGCTCCAAAGGTCTGTTTTAGACTTGTACCCCGGTGACACTCCTGCGGCACCGATACGTTCCCCGAACTTAGGCTTGCAGTGGCCCTGGCTCCCTCCCGCAGCCGGTTTCACTGCGTTTTGAATTTTCCAAGTCCAGTTCAAAGGACATTTTAAAGAAGACCTCCCTCCCGGCAGTCCTTTCGTCTGTCTCTCCCTCTACACTGCACATTCCCGGACAGCACAGACTGAGCGCCCATCTTCGTGTCCCGGGAGGCCAGTGCAGCGCCCTGCAAACACTACACAACCCACTAACTTANACCACACACGCCCGCTCTANCCAGCCCNGGCTCNCAGGAAGTGACGCGTCGGGGAAGGTGTACTTCCGGTCTCCAAGGCCGTGCCGCCGTCCGGGGCCGGGCTTCTCTGGCTTGCGGTCTCAGCTGCTCTGGAGGATTCACACGGGGTAAGGAACTAGGTGGGCGCCACCGCTGGGGTATGCGAGCNTCCGTGCCGNCTCTGGCCGGCTGGAGCCGGACTCNTGCGGGAGGCCCGAGGGCAGAGACTAGGAGCTGGGGCCGGAGGGGAAAAGTGCAGCGGCCAGTGCGGGAGCTTCCGGCCAGTCCAGCCATCCCGTGTCACCCTCCTGACACCCCGAGCCTCCCATCCGGGGTGCCAGGAGAAGGATCCGCCCTCTTGGTGACAGTCCCCGGGGACCAATGCACTGTAAAGTAACGTGCAGCGTCACTCACCGACCCCGAAGGCGTGCTGCAGACTGCTGGCGCCAAGGCTTAAGCTGCCTAGTACATAAGATGCTGCCCTAAAAGTGGTAACTCCCGTTCTTTGATTGTGTCTGATGTTCTCATTCGCTGAAGAGGAAAAAGAAACGTTCTCGGAATTGCTAGGTAGCATGCAAAGTAAACTATCCAGTGTTACGTTGGAGCCAAATAATTAGTCTTAAACTACTCCTTTAAAAAAAAAAGTGCACATATATACTCTAAATGAAACCTATTTATGACTTCGAACATATTTATTAAGGGTATACGAACAAGACTTCTTGGTATGAAGTTTATTTTACAATTTGAATCATTGAAATGGAGTAATTGAAAATGACTTAATCCCACTGGACTGCAAATGGCAATCACCCTCATTAATAATACTATCATGTGATTGAAAACACTTTATATACTGCCTTAATTTATAAATCTCCCGGGAAGAACTCTAAAGACCANGTTAAAGGACAAGACTTCTGTATTCTTACTAATGTGCTTTGCAATTTGTCGAATTGAAATGGCAAACTAGCAAGCAGATTGGGAGAAAGTAGCCTGGGCTTTAAAGGTAGGAAAAGCAATGGCCAGGAAAACGGCAGGATTTGAGAAGACCATTCACAGTATTTACATGTGATTTCTAATTTAAAAATCGCGTTTTGGCAAGTTACTTTGTAGTTTTAAGCAAATGTGTATACCTTTTTCTTCAACTGGAATGGAACTTCTCTGATCAATGCCAAAATTATTTTAGAGAAATGTCTTTGTAGCATACCATGTGTTGAAGCAGATAACTAAATGAAGTGTTTTAATGATTTAAAGTTTGAGATATGAGTTATTTTTTATAATAATGACCTNTCTGTATGTCTTCAGTTTTTTAATTAATTGAATACTACTTGTTCTTATCTTGAAGATTGGTCAAGTACCTCTGCTGAAACCATGACCAGATGGGCTAGAGTGACTACCTCAAATAATAAGAGACCCTTGTCTGCGACATCATGGGAAGACATGAAGAAGGGGTCTTCAGAGAGTACAGACCAAAACCTTCCAAAGCATAAACAACATCAAATCAGTAGGCTGTCCCTTAAAAACGATGCACCTCAAGCAAAACATAAAAAGAACAAAAAGAAAAAGGAGTACTTAAATGAAGATGTGAATGGATTCATGGAGTACCTAAAACAGAGCTCGCAGATGCTTCACAATGGAGAGTTGATAGCGGCAGACAGCCAGGAAGTACGGGAAGAAATTGCAGTGGCCTTAAAGAAAGACAGTCGACGGGAAGGAAGACGCTTAAAAAGACAAGCAGCAAAGAAAAATGCAATGGTGAGATCATTGTGTTTGTTTGTCGTTTACTTCTTTGTGTGACTAGAAACTGCCATTCATCTACTATTTTANCCATTAAATACCTATTTTAACAGAGTCCTGGTACATCTTTTTAAGGCTTGTGCTTTCTAGCATGTGTACACACACACTTATTATGTTGGCTCTTTGTCATAACCACACTACACAGATGGCCGTATTCCCATGTTACAGGCAGAAAACACAGAAGTTTGTCCAGGTTAAGTGACTTGCTGAGAGCCACTTGGTCAGTGCTGGAGATGACATTCACACTGAATTCAAAACCTACGTTTGTCCTACCACTGTCTTCTGATAACACCTTTTCAAATAGCTGTTGAAAAAAACTACTAGATACCACAAGTTAAAGATGGTTCCTGTTACTTGGAAGGCCATTATCCATTATCTGCTGTTATCCATAAAATATGGATTCATTTTTTAGATTCATTCACTAGAAAGAGGTTGGGTCCATGTAATCTTCTCTACATGAAAGTTAAGGAATCTTCAAGAATTGTGTTTGGCAATTTTAGGTTTCAGATGCCAAGGCAGTAAACCTCCCTGGGATGATTAGAGGCCCAGCACCTTGACTTCACAGCCAGCACTTATNGCTTCCAAGCTCATAGCAATCCTCCCACTGGGAATGGAATACAGTTGTGTGCCACCGTGCCTAGTCAAAAGCCATGTCTCTGTGTGTACATTTGTGCTCATGCACATGTTTGTGTGTGGTTGGTATGTGGGTGGCTGGAGTTACAGGTTTAGGCCACGATGTCTAGCCAGAAGCCATTTATGTGTGGTGCACTGCATAAGTGAGCAAGTGCAAGTGTGTGCACATGTGTGTGCGCATGTGTGTGGAAGCCAGAAGACAACTTCAAGTGTCATTCCTCAGGCACCATCCACCTTGTTTTTGAGACAGGATCTTTTGCTATCTCTCACTGTCCTGGAACTTTCTAGTTAAACTCTACAGGCTGGCCAG
>LZPO01098145.1:15378-28143 GCA_001675575.1 Neotoma lepida
GTCACTGCAACCTTGACTGGTCTAGATCTGGCTCTGTAGACCCACTGGCCATGAAGTCACAGTGATCTGCCTACCTCTGCCACCCCGAGGGCTAGAATTAAAAAGTGTAAACATTCTACCTGAATGTAAACCTCTGATTTAATCTGATGATGATGATGATGATGATGATGATTGAAAATAGACTCTTCTCTTATACAATACATCCTGATCAGTTTTCTCTCCCTCCACTCCTCCCAACTCCCCTTCCCCTCCCCTCTCCCCCAGATCCACTCCCCCTCCATTTCCCTTCAGAAAAGAGCAGACCTCCAAGAGACAACAACCAAACAGGATAAAACAAGATACGATAAGACAAGGCAAAAGCCCTCATACTGAGGCTGAACAAGACAACCCAATAGGAGNAAAAGAGTCCCATGAGCAGGCAGAAGAGTCAGAGACCCATTGCTCCCACTGTTAGGAGTCCCACAAAAAACACCAAGCTGATAGCTGTAACATATATTCATAGACCTATGCAGGCCCCATGTTTNCTGTCAGTCTCTGTGAGCCNATATAAGCCCTGCTTAGTTGATTCAGTGGGCCATGTTCTGGTGTCCTCCATCCCCTCTGACTCCTACAATCTTTCCTNNCCCCTCTTCCACAGGGTTCCCTGAGCTCCGAAGGGAGGGACCCGATGGAGATTTCCAATTTAGACTCTCTCAGCGTATGTCTGGCTGTGGGTCAAATAAACTTTTATATTTATCGTGTATTGCCAAAATGTATGTCTATGAACTACTTATGTGCCTGGTGGCCTGGGAAACCAGAAGAGGGCATTGGTTCCCCTGGAACTGAAGTTATAGACAGTTGTGAATCCCAACCCCCTCTTGTGGGTGCTGGAAATGGAACCTGGGTCCTCTGGAAGATCAGCAGTGCTCTTAACATCTCTTCAGATCTAAGTTTTAATTATGCATGGTTGGTTGTAATTTTTTGAAAATTGGTTATCATAATACCAATTAGAGTATTGTATATACACCACCCATGTAGACAAAAACTTCAATATTATTTAGTATGATGTTTGAACTTTTAAAGTCTTTTCAATGTAAGAAAATAGTTGCTTTTATTTATTTTATTTTTTTTTTCAATAAAACACAATTAAAATTAGTGATGGTGGTTTTTGTAGCTCCTGATTAAGTCCTGTCTTACTTTTGCTTGTGGTTTAAATGCCATTCTGCTGCTTTTAGCCATTTTCCACTTAAATGTGAGGTAGATTGTTAGAGGCATTAGGTGTGTGTTTGTTTGTTTGTTTTGAGATGGGAGCTTGCTATGTAGCCCTGGCTGAACTGGAGCTAGCTGTGTAGACCAGGCTGGCCTCAGACGTAGGGAAACTTCTTGTCCATGCCTCCCATGCCCTGAGTTGCAGACATGTGCCACACNCCTGACCTCTAAATGACTTGAAATTAGATTTCTTCTATAGTCCACAGTTCTCAGAAGAGACCTATTTTTGGAAGTCATGTAGTCTGGGTGATATTTTGCATAACCAGATGCTCTTTAGTCAATGAAATCTCTCAATGTAACTGTAGTGAGTCTACTTCCCTCGCTGTGTTACTGGCATGTCCTGGAAACAAAGTGAGATGGATTTCCTCTTCCCATACTTTACCTAATTGCTCTTTTAATATCTTAATATTTCTGNCATTTATAACTCCTGTTTTGGATGATAGTTCTGACCCACCACATACTACTGTTTGGAGCCATTGTCAATCACTGTTACATAATCTTCAAATTTCCTTTCTGCTAATCACTAGTAGAGACAGCAAGTCAGATGAGATATATTGCTTTTCCTCTTGTGAACTATTGGCTATAACAGGAGTGCAGTCTACCACGACATCAAGGNCTTCTGGCCTCACCAAATAGACTGTGACTTCCCTTAATACTTCTCTCCCACCCAATCCCACACTCCTACTGAACAAAACTTGGGCCATTGCTGCATGGAACTCAGAAACTTCAGGAAACCCCCACCATATTTTGATGGATCTTCTGTCTATAAAGAAGCAAAATCAGGCAGTACCAAGTATGCTGGATTATCATGGCCTCATTTTTTAAAGCAGTTGGCCTACATAAATCTGTTTGTGTCACAGTCCCCATTTTCAGGAGACTTTCTGTAGCAGGATTTGGNCAGTGATNGTGTGACGTGACCTTTTCTTTCTGACAGGGTTTTTCTTTCATGTGGTTTGTCCAACTGTTCTGTTTATGTGAGCAGGCAACTATTCTAGTGATTTCCTGACCTCCCCTGCCCCTTTTTTGTTTGTTTGTTTGTTTGTTTATTTTTTCGAGACAGGGTTTCTCTGTAGTTTTGGAGTCTGTCCTGGAACTCACTTTGTAGACCAGGCTGGCCTCGAAGTCAAAGAGATCCACCTGTCTTTGCCTCTCGAGTGCTGAGATTAAAGGCGTGCGCNACCACCACCCAGTTGACCTCATTCTTATGGGCGACACATTAGACCTGCCCTGGCTAGGCAGGGCAGTGGAATGGTCTTAATGGTCCTTAGCATTGTGGGTCTCCGATGCCATAATCTCTTAAAAACCCACAGCAAAGTGATGCTTTGGTGCCTCCTAGCACTGATGAACCTAGGCTCCTGGCCAGCTCCATTCAGCCATTTGAACACAGCCACCTGCTTGACCTACTCACATAGCTCAGATCCTGTGATCTGAGTCATAGTGGACACATGGAACCCAGCTTCAGTCAACTATGGGAAATTTAAAAATACAAGTAGTAATTTGAGTGATCCTTTTTTATAACCATTGTGTGACTCCTACAGAGGCCCTTCCCCCAAACATACGCTTTGTTTTCCAGTGCAGGTATCCTTAGTAAAAGATGAATGATCCGTATTTGTTCAGCTCATATGAGCAATTGCCTCCTACAAAGCCATTTATAACTTTGTGTCTGAGACTAATGGATTAATGGGATTAGTTATCAGAAGACTTAAGGTGCTGTAATAGAAAATGGCACTGACCATTTGGGGGTATGGAAAGCACTTTCTTCTGCAGATACAATAGTTATGCTTTTTTTAAACTTTCAAATGCAAAATAAAGATAGTTCCGATGAAAGAATTAGTAGCGGCAGGAGAGCAGTTTTACGACATGGAAACTTATGTTTGGTTTTCTCAGGTATGTTTCCACTGTAGGAGACCTGGCCATGGAGTTGCTGATTGCCCGGCTGCGCTACAGAGTCAGGACATGGGCACTGGTATTTGTTACCGCTGCGGGTCCACAGAGCACGAGATCACGAAGTGCAGAGCCAGCGTAGACCCTGCTCTCGGTATGTTCTCTTTTGGGTTCTTGTTTGGTGCTGTGGGAAGGTGACCCTTAAATAGCCAACTTGGTAAAAAGATATATTTTCTGTTTACAGTATTTTAAAGTAATGTGAATATACAACTTATTTTAAAGTAATGTGAATATACAACTTGTCATATACACAATAAATTAATGGGAACGTTGATTCTTACAGGTGAATTTCCTTTTGCAAAGTGTTTTGTCTGTGGAGAAATGGGGCACCTGTCCAGGTCCTGCCCTGATAATCCCAAAGGAGTCTATGCTGACGGTGAGTGCCCTTGTCCTCTGTGTCCGAGATCTGCACATCGCTCAGAACTATGATCTTTTTTTTAATACAGTCTTGAATAGGTGAAACCTTGAGTGCCTTTATCAAGTACTGTTCTGTGCTGGGCTATTTGTGTACCATAGTTTAATTTATTACTAAATCAGGGAAAAGCTAAGGAATACTTTTCAAGCTACTTGATTCAGCATTATTTGTCAGAATATATTAAATATCTGTTGGTGTCTAAGCACAACAGAAGTGGAGAGATTATATCTCAAATTAGTAAAAGATTTGAAAAGCNGTGCCCTGCATTAGTGTCATCCTAGAGTGCCATTCTGCTGGAGAGTGGCACACACTGTTCTGTTTTGTTGTGATATTTGTTCCTGAAGTTTCTCCTTAGGCATGACCTGGGGCTTCATGTAACTTTCTTATCTTTGTCTCAGTTAGTGTCCTGCAGTTCCTTCCTGCAGGAGGAAATTGTCTGTTAATACAGTGGCTAGTGCCGTTGGATCCTTGGCATCTCGGGGTCATGGCTTGAGGTCTCCTCCCCAAGGGTCCAGTGGGAAGATGTGTAGCTCTTGGAGTCCATCTCAGCTCTGCAGCTGCAGGTCCCCAGCCAGGTTACAGAACTGACTCTATGTCAGTGTGTCAATGGGAAAAAGGAAATTAGATTTCATCGGTTCTGAGATACATCTTTTTTATTTTTATATCTGAAGTCAACTGTGCCATACCATCGGTGGGTCCTGCATGGTTGGTATCTTTTTTGACTTTCCAGAAGATGTGTAAAGTATGATACACCTTACAGTCAGTGATGTGTTGTGGGATATTTGTTTGCACTGACACTCCAAGACTGCTAATAAAGTTAACCTTGATTCAGGGGTGGAGTCAGTGACTAGCTGACCAGACTTAACCATAGAGGTATGGAGGACCCAGGGAGCTGGATAGAGAGATNTACAGGAAGTGGTAGGGAGGGACTTGGAGATTTTAGCCAAGCCTTTTGATTTGGGAAGCCTGGAAAGGCGGGGTCAGCTGATCATTCCTCTGCTGTTCTTTGGATCTGTCAGGTTTTTANGCCAATATCTGACTCCCGAGTTTTTATTAATATAGAACAATTTAGGTAAAGGCATCAGTGGTGTCTTAGATTTGCACAGTTATGGCCTTTTTCTGTTTTAAGGTAAAGGCATCAGTCAAAGGCCTCTTCTGTTTTCTCCGGGGCATAAAGAAGGGCCTCGGCCTTGGAAAGCTGACTTGTNAGCAAAACTGGCTTTGTATGGTGAGGTGAGCCAGATTGGATAGTTTTTGTTGTCTTAAAGCAAGAGGAGTGCCTCCCATACATGTAAGACAGGGTTGTATCCCTTGGGGACGTTTTCTGATTTGGCACTTCACACAAGCATGATTACCAGAAGGCCTGACTATTATATGAAAGCCCCATTGTGGAAACCACATGTTGTAACTCGCTATCCTGGAATGTTGCTTAAATTAGACAGATAGGAAGGCACAGAACCAGATTTCTTAAGTAATGACTACCCNGTCTGACCTATCTAGTTGAGCAGTGGTGCTTACTAACCCTTTAGGGGGNCACTGCTTGCTGAGAAACTGATAGAAATGTGGGCATCCTCTTGTGGGAGTGGGGAGTGTGTGACCCTAAACAAGTTTTGTTTCCAGGTGAAGGCTCCACACCTTGACTGTCTCTCCAGGAATAATCTCTAGACTTCTATGCCACAGCTCTTGGACNGGTGACCTTTGTCATGTGTCTCTTCTCCACTTCTCTCTCGAAGGTCAGGTACAAGAAACAGCTCCTGAAATTTGGGAGTGGCAAAGGAGTTATAACAGGTGTAACAGTACCCACACAGCGTCCTGACTCCAGCTGCCTTCACAGTCATCAGCGATGTGAAGACAAGAAATCGCTCGCTGATGTTGCAAGCCCTGTGTCAGGGTGCTATAGTACTCAATGCCTATGTTCTTTTTCTAGGTGGCGGCTGTAAACTCTGTGNCTCTGTGGAACATTTTAAGAAAGATTGCCCTGAAAATCAAAGTTCAGGTGAGCTCCTAGGCCTCCGTCTGTAAGGGTATTANCTCCGTGCTCACTGAGTTCCATTAGTAATAACTNNTAGAGACACTGTTCACTGCAGACAGCTGCTTCTGCATTGTGGCAGTGACCTCACCATTTCCTCGAANTCAGCACAGTCCTGAGTCCTGGACTTCAGGTCTGTTTTNGGGGAAGAGAGCTGGTAAGCTGCAGGACTCCATTTTGAAAAGCCTCTTACAAGCTTTTGTTCTTGCTCAGAAATGNAATTAATTATACTAGAACTTACTTTGTTATTTAGCAAAAAAGTATTGATTCCTAAGATAAAACTCAACTACAAAATTAATTTTCAACATTCATAAGCCTGAGTGTCCTCATGTGCTTTGCTTGTGTGTTCTAAAATGATTGTAAAGCTGTTAAACTTATTAAAAATGTGTTATCAACGCAGCATCTGCCTAGTGCTTTTTTCTTCTAGTGAAATATTAGCCTTGATCATTAAAAACTTNTAATGTTTGCTGTTACTTGCAGCAGACTTCTAAGGNAGTAGAGATCAGTATTCCCTTAGTTGGCCAGGATTANAATAGAGGTGGATGGTCTTGTGTTAATGAAANCAAAACAGGCCTGGACAGGTGGCTCAGTGGCATGTGGACCTGAGTTTGGTCCCCAGAACTGACTAAAAGCTGGGTGTGGGGGATGCATGCTTGTGATCTCAGCACTGGGGAGGCACAGAGAGGTGGATCCCTTGGGTGTATTTCCTAGTCAGAGTTCATCCCTGAGTCTCCCCATTCTTACTTTCTTGCCCTAATGTTTAAATGNGAAAGCCAGGAGTTCTTGTTGATAATCTTGTCTAGAAGGAGAGCATCTTTATATGGTGTAGGCTGTGAGATTGAAATGATGAAGTGAGATTAGAATTCTCCCTCATGGGAGGATTGCCACTTCCCAAATGACAAAACTGACAAGCAGATGTTGTATAATTTCACAGGTGGAATCTTGTGCATTTAAAACTAATGCCTCCTAAGTCTTGCTGTTTACGGGCTCTTGGAATTCATTGACTCTTCAGTGATGAACTCTGGGAAAGAATGAAGGGGCTTTCTCATCAGTTTGTGCATTGCAAAGTAGCTGCTGCATTTCCCTAATTGGGATGAGAAATTGCCTGTGGTACTCAGAAATCAAGGGTTCTAATCAATTACAGAATTGCTCACTTTCCTGCGGTGATGGAGGCTTCTCTCCTTGTGATTACGCATGTCAAAGCCAGTTCCTTTGCTCAACCGATACCACTCTAAGTGGAAGTATTTGATTACTGTTGGTTTTATATCTTGATTTTTTTTTAATCCCTTTACAGATCGAATGGTCACAGTTGGTCGCTGGGCAAAGGGGATGAGTGCGGACTATGAAGAAGTTCTGGATGTGCCTAAACCACAGAAACCTAAAACTAAAGTACCCAAAGTTGTTAATTTTTAATAAGAATTGGTACTGTTGGTAATTACCATCTCACTGTTATTTTCCAAAGTAGGCCTTTACAGGTTAGAGNGGGTGCCTGTGGAGGCAAGCCTGTATCATAGACACCACTCTGACCTTGGCAGAGTCAAGTTGCCTGCATTCTGTCTATCAAGGAGTATGGGGTGTGTGCACTCTGTGTGTGTGTGTGTGTGTGTGTGTGTGTGTGTGTGTGTGTGTGTATGTATGTGTGTGTGGTGTCTGTATTTGAAACAGATTCTGTATAGCTCAGGTTGGCTTCAAACTAGTAATCCTGCCTCAGTGCCCTGGGCACTAAGGTTACAGGCATGTGCCTAAGAACATAATTTAACAGACAGAACTTAGATGTAACTACGGGACTGTCATCTCTGTAAATCTAAATTATTCATCAAAATTGATCCCCCCTAAACAAAGCACACAGCTTCAAGTCTGTGAATAAGTAAAATTTTGTTATTCTTAATTCTGAGTGTCCATTTATTGTACTAGAACCTTATTTATGTGTTGTCACCAAGTCTGTCATTTTTAATACTGAATAAACTCTATCAGCTGTTTGTCTGTGTTGAGCTGGCCATTGTTTGTTACTCTCTCTCCAGGGTCCCCTTGGAAACAAGTCGTAATAGCGATAAACAGGGATCTGTTTAGTTTTAATACAAAGAATTAGAAATTACTAATATTAAAATTAAAGAGTACTCCAGCTTCACAGCTCTGTTTTGCCTTCAGTTTTTCAAGAGAGAAATTCTAGCCAAAAAAAAATCAATGTGCAGTATTCAGAAGAGTGACGGGATGACAGATCATATATTAGACTTCCCAGTGTTGTGTTGGCATGCTGTGGATGAGTCAGGGTGTGATGGAAGTATCACCATAATAGAGTTAGAACACTAATCAGAGACCCATTAGCTTCTTTGTCGGATTTGATGAATACATGCATATTTAATACATATATTCCACCAGCCCTGCCACGGCCATTGTGCAGTATAATGGAATGACTGGTGGTTTGTGAGTTTCATTTGAAATTTTACCTGATTGAATCCATTTGTAACTGAAGCAAGCAGCTGTGATTAGTTACTGATGCCTCAAAAGCTAAATATTTACCAAATAAGAAAAGAAGCACTTTCTCTGTTTTCATGTCTGCACAGCTTAACAGTTCGAGTCTTAATAGGAGTTGTTCTTTTATTTTCAGTGAGGGAAAATGTGATGACAAAACAGTGCTCGGCATCCCAGAGCTTGAGGAAATGATTGCACTTCAGATGAATTGTGAGCCACTGCTGGAGAGGGGATAGTGAACGCTGCTGAGTACAGCTCCTCCCTGCTGGCAGGAGCAGAGGGAAGTGTTTGCTTTCTGAACAGTCCTCACTGCTGCAGTGCTGCTGGCCTGTTTGCCTNAGGTCACTTGGTTTAGGTTAATGGTTTAATCTANCAGGNAATGAAAGCAGTACAAAGAAATTACAGGTGCTGAAGGCAACATTTTAAAAGTGTGCAGGTGCTACAAGGAATGTTCTAGAAGCAGAAATGATGGGAGAACAGAGTGACTGGATATTTCTTGAACTGGGAATGCTAGAGAAGGTTGACATTGACTTTGTCTACCCAGTATGNGAGCTCTGCTTGTACTGAGGCTTGTTCTCAGGCATTGGGCTTCTGTCTGTGAATAAACATGGCCATGTGCATTCCAGTCAGTAGGACTGAAGAGTGAAGTTAGATTAGGGAAAACTGCCCTGACTGACTTTTACAGGGTAGTGGAGATCTAAACTCAGTGCATAATATATTTGTGTATCTATTGTGGCAATATATATTTGTACAATATATATATATATTGGTTTTTCAAGACAAAGTTTCTCTGTGTAACAATTCTGGCTGTCCTGGAACTCACTTTGTAGACGGGGCTGGCCTCAAACTCAAGATCTGCCTGCCTTTGCTTCCCAAGTGCTGGGAACAAGTGGGATTCCTGAGTGTGTGAACAAGTGGGTCTGCATCTCTATCTGGTTTTTTGTGCATTTTCTTGGGCTCTTTTCCTTCTGTCTGTTTTGCCCTATTCCAATGTGCTAATTTTGTCATATTATAATCCCCTAGAAGCCTGTGTATTTTGTAAAGAGAGACAGAAGGCAGATGGATCTGGATGGGAGGAGAGGAGGGAGAAACTGGGAGTAGAGGGAGGGGAAACTAATCAGAATACGTGAGAAAAATTATTTTCAATAAAAAAAAAGAAAATTTTAAGTATTAGAGATGAAACATGTCACCTACAAAAGAAGAAAACTTTACTACCTCATAGTAATAATGAAAGCCAGGAGACAGCGTTTGGCATCTGTGATGTGGGAAGAAATGTCCTTTTCAGTCTAAACTCTCTGCCCATTGAGAGTATATGTAAAGAACAAGAACAAATGAAAGAGGACACATCACCAAAAGCCCCTCCTTACAAAACTTGAGTGTTGCTCTTTCAGTAGAAGAGAGGGTGTGAGGAATCGAGTGCAGACCAATGCAGAAAGAGGGGGAAGAGCCNNTCCTGGGGGCTGGCATGAGAGCCACATGGTGGGAGAGCAGAACCAACTTCTGAGAGCTGCCTTCTACTTCGTATGTGCACCATAGCACATGTATCCCCCCCACACACATAAGTACATGGAATCACATTAATAAGAGAAACCACATGGGCATAAGTGCATAAATTGGAATCAATACTGCTCTGAGTAAAGCTAAGGAGTAACACACACGTCTGTGCTTTACCCTACAAGACATGTATCAGCTAGCTGGTCTTCTCCGTTGCTGATCCTGACTAGAAGCTGCCTCTGGGAGATGGTTTATTTGGGCTTACCCTTTGAGAGGACACAGTCCATCCCGGCAGGCAAGGCATGGTGGTCAGAGCGTGAGGCAGAATATGCGGTCAGAAGCAGACAGCCTAAGAGCTGAGGTTGAGCTAAGAAACCTTAAGATTCACCCCAGAGATCCACTTCCTCCAGCGGTGCCCCACCCCAAAGCCCTCCCCTAGCTGAGCCTCGAGGTGCATTTCACATTCAAACCACGACAGTGTATAAACAGAAGTGCTCCAATGAACGTAGGATAAAATTACTCCATCATACTGTTTTTGTGAAGAGAAGCGATACAAATACTTGAAACTTTTCAAGCTTTAACAGTTAAANGAGGAAGTTGGGGAGAGGGCTATTTTAACTCAGACAATTCACTGAAAACCTAGTACGTACACAATACTGGGGATACAGCAAGGAANAAAATAGAAATCCTGGCTTTTGTAAAGCTTACATTTAATTGGGAATGACAGAAAAAAGTTGCTAAAAGTGTGTAAGTTAGACAATGGTGACCAGTAAACAGGTGGAATGGGAGGTCTTAGGGGTGAGGAAAGGTGTATTTTACATGACCTTGATACAAAGATCAGAGAGAAGTGAGGCAGTAAGCCTGGGGTCTCTGAGGGGTGAGAATAGACCTTACTGAGGTAGGAGCGAGCCTGATGGCTGGTAAGCAGCAAAGAGATCAGTGAGGTTGGAAAAAAGTGAGGGCTCGGCTAGCTGGGAAAGGCCAGATAGTGAGNAGGAGTACTGTCTTCTAAGCTGTGTCCACCAGTGTCTGCTGAGGAACTGCAGACTCTCAGAGCGTGCAGTAATGTGCATCAGAAGCCTTGGCTGGGCAAGTTCTGCAAATCTCATGTGGGAAGGTCTGCATCCCTTAGCCATTTGGTTGGGAGTCAGCTGGTTTAGGCTGGCCTCATTTAAAGCTACTCTAGTATACATATTTCTCTTCCTTTTCCCAAACCTGCAGCCAACCNTGATACGTGTGTCTCAAGGTAGTGGCAAAGATGCCCAAGGGCAAGGCCATTTTCAAGAACACCCTTCCAGCCTTTGGCTGCAGCACGTCTGCTAACATTCTGTGGAGGAATTACATGGCTAAGCCCAGAGGCAGGTGATAAGTACATTCAAACCACGGAGGCGGGGATGCTAAGGAGAGAGGGAACATTTCGGAAAAATAATCTGAAGTGCCGCACAGGCCCTTAGGNGACACTGGCCTTTCCTNTGGTATNCAAAATTGCTCATCTTTCCTATGCTGTGCAAAATTGCTCATCATAAGGGGATGTGGCATGAGCAGAGGCTGGATGAGAAGAAAGGAAAGAGAAAGAAAGGAGGCAGGAAGATGGGTGCTGTCCAGATGAGAGAAGACGGTGGTCTGAGTTGGTGTGCTGAAGTTGATTTAAAGGAGTCAGGTCCTGATACTATTTTTAACATAGATTTGANCAGATTTGCTAGAGGGAACAGGGAGATTATTGTGGACAGGAAGCAGATTCAGTGTTGTTGTGGAATATTACTTTAACTATGCAAAGATGTGTTGCATTTGTTTATGCTGCATTTGTTTAACTATGTAAAGATGTGTTGCCATTTCACCTTGCCTGTCTAAGGCACCTGATTGATCTAATAAAAAGCTTAATGGCTAATAGCTAGGCAGAGGAGGGATAGCAGGGCTGGTGGGCAGAGAGAATAAATAGGAGGAGGAGTCTAGGTTCAAGAGAAGAGCAAAGAGAACAAGGGAGAAAGAGAGGGAGGGAAATGCCAGCCAGTTAGACACAGAGTAGGACATATAGAAGGAAAGAAAGGTAAAAGACCCTGACTCAAAACGTAGATGAAGAGAAACAGGTTAGGTTTATAAGAACTAGCAAGAAACAAGCCTAAGATAAGGTAGAGCATTCATAACTAGTAAGTCTCTGTGTTGTGACTGGGGAGTTGGTTGGTGGCCCAAAAGACAGCCTGCTACAGAGTGTTTTAGAGATGCTGACTTTGAAATGACAGTGTCTTAGTGAAAATTTAAGTACATAGTTAACTGTTAGGGTCAGTACAGGCTGAGAGACACAGAAGTGGGCATTTTTGATGAACAGACAGCATCGAAAACCCAGGTGGGTTGATGAGGAGTAGAGACCAAGGACAGAGCCAGATAGGCCCCTAATATAAGGTCTGATGGTTTCAGAGAGGCCTTTGAGACTGTGGTAGTGAGTAGGAGAGTAGAAGGAAGAGGGGAGATGCTTTGAAAGGCAAGAGAAGTTGCTCTTGGCTGATGGTGGAGAGATTCCAACCCTAATGATGGAAAGGAAGCAGAGGTGGAAGGGGCAGAGATGAGAGTCTGAGGAGACAAGGGCTTACACCTTCTCAGTGGGCTGTTTCTAAAGTTCATGCCCTAGGTGGTGCAGGAGGCAGACATTTGAGGCAGTGTGCAATAGGGAACACGTTGAAAGTGTTGTCGAAGCCCACAATACCTTTCGGTATCAGTGATGGGGACGCTGATGTGTGACGAGTCTACAGTTCCCAGCTGTTCACACTGGAGGGGAACAGNCGGGGTAGTTCTACCATGGGTGGGTTTTATTGGAGAAGCTGAGTGAAAAGAGAGAGATAGGTAATTTCCAGGGAGTGAACACAAGGCTCTTCCAGAGAATCTAAGCTGGACGTGGAAAGGAGAGAACANGGGCAGGAGGAATGTGTTCTTAAACACTGTCAGTATTCATTCCAAATCTTNGAAANGTTTCTATAAGGTCACAAAACAGGAACTGAAAGATGGCCTCNGTGTAAGTGTGTAGAGTTTTATACGTGCTTCATCTTCACAGGTATNAAATGAGAAAGGACATTTTAATCTAAGATTTCTCTGACTTGTGAGAAGGGAGTGAGTCAGTGCCAGGAATTGCACTGAGATTCTGAATAAGCTAAAAAAGAAAATGAGGCTG
>LZPO01098147.1:0-14508 GCA_001675575.1 Neotoma lepida
GGAATTTGTGGAATGAGAAGAAATAATCAGGTATATATAGCCTTAGCTTGTATGATGGTTACTCTTGGTTGTCCTCTTGACTACATTTGGAATAAACTAAAACCTAAGAAGCTGTGCATGTCTGTGAGGAATTTTCTTGATGGGCATATTTCAGGTGGGAAGACCTACCCTAAATTTGGGCTTTAACTTCTGGTGGCAGCCTACATGAAAGGACATAAAAGAAGGAAGCTTTTGTATTTTGCTGCTTTTCCTCTTTTTTTTTGAATAATTCATCTATCTTGTTGCTAAGGCTGGTATTTGAACCTTCTTCCAAATTCCAGCATAGACAAGACCAGTAGCTCTCTAGGAATCCTCCCGTACTTGAGTACCAGATTGGAACTGCTGGGACATCCAGTCTCATAGAATGAACAGCTTTCCCATCAGGAGACAGTCATTGCTCAGTAGATTTCAGAGCATGTAATCACTGTAATAACTCCAGTGTGTGTGTGTGTGTGTGTGTGTGTGTGTGTGTGTGTAAAAAGAGCCATCATTCTGATCTTTTGGAGAACTCTAACTAATATAGCATGTGATTTAAAATTAGTTGTTTTCAAGTATAAAACTATAGTAGCAACACCAGCAATCATCAACTCCTAGGATTACGTAACATTGTATATAGGTCTATGTAGAACATGCTTTAAAATGCACTCCTTTTTACAGCTGATCCACCAGACAATTAGGGATCACTGTCTAGCTAGCTTGATGCAATTTTTAGTGCAGTGCATCACTTCTTCCACATGGAGAGGAAAGTTATATTGCTATTGAAAATTGTGTAATGAAATAGTGCATACAAGGAAACTATATATAGGGCTTATTGGGATAAGCATATTCAGGAAACTTCAATATGTACCTTGGGTTTTCCTGCCCTTTTTGTCTTGTTTTACTTTTCTCAAAACCTAAAAACTGAGCATTATTTGGTTGTTGTTCTTTAAAAAAAAGGGAACTTATCAAATTCTGCTCTAGTGTTTCCAAAACTCTTCTGTCTGTTCAGTGTTATGCTTTTCCCCACACCTGATCAAATCAACTTACAGAAATGTCTTGGCTTNTAAAATTCATCAAGAGGAGTGTACTCAGTGCCTCAGGCATGATAACATTAGAGGTGGTGGCCATTGTGAGGAGAGTGTTACCATTTCAGCTTGAGCAAAAGGATCTTTCAGTGGCATATAATGAAGTACTAAAGTTGTGTTAATTAGTCCCAAGTCATTTCACATATAACAATTTAAAAAATAAGTATTTCCCAAGAACATTACTTGTCATTTACCTACCAATTTTGTATTGGATACACAGAGTTAGTATACAAAAATGAAAATATGCAAACATAGACATTTGACTTCTCTTTCATTCATAATTTCAATTGTAATATCTACTTTGTCTTAGGTTCCCTATGATTTTTTTCAAGACAAAAGAAGTGATACAGGCTTCAAATAGTAAGAACAAGTCTTATATATGCAAGCAGATGATTTATATGTAGCATGTAAATTCAATTTTTGGCAGTTATATCTCAATTATTTATGATATTAAGGGACAGGGAAGGCACATATGAAAGAATCATAGCATCTAAGGCTGGAAGTGCTTAAAGGTCAGACCATTCAATCATTCACATGATGGCTAATTTACTTCCCTAGCTCTTATACCAGGTAGACTTCCACCATGTGCTTGAATACCCTTAGTGGTGGTGAAAGGCTAGGTCATTTCATCCTTGAATAATTCCATTAAAACTTGGCTCAGTATAAAGGACAAATCTTTCTATACATCTGTAATTTTACANTTATTATTTGATGATGGGGTAGAACCATGTTAGTATATCTTTGTATTTCTGTGTTGATTCCAATACTCAACTGACATACAGTAGAGTTTTATTAGGTTTTTTATTGAATAGAATTTGCATGTAGACATGAAAACTATGTCACTCAGGCCATCTTCTCTCCAGATCAAATAGCATCGATTCTTTAAAACATTCATTAGTCATGAGTTTGAATTTCTTTATCACTCTGATGCTTTTCAATAAATGAATTTGATCATCTCTTTCAAATTTTCATTCTTCAGAACAAAGTAGAACACTGATATTCTGTCTTCATACAAACACAGCAAACTGACAGCTCCATTACACTAAAGATGATGTGTCTACTAATCTGACTTACTATTAAAGTACCCTCATCTGTAAACACCTTACTGTGAATGACACTGAAGTTAAACAGCAGTACCATGATCCTCTGAGTTACAGATTTTATATTAATTTTTGTTGAAATGAGCCCGTAAATTCAGTGTGACCTTATTTGGGACTAGAAACTTCTAGAGTCAATGGGTACCAGCCCAGTCCAACTTCAGTGCCCACCCTGATCTCTACTGGCTGAGGATCTTGCCAATTACTTCTAATTTCTCCCACATTCTTTTCCCATTCTTAATGGGAAANATATCAATTATTTTGGAATTCTTACTTGAAGAACAATGGGAAACATGGAGCTGTTATTACTCTACCACATTTTATTAAAAGGGAATATTTAATGATGCTTGAATAAAAATCATGATGTTCAAAGACTTTTAGACATGTTGAGCTAGATGTCTATTAAACAGTGACCTCAGAGTATTGAGGACAGTGATGAAAATACATGTCAGGGGAAAGGAAGGNCTAGACTTGGGGTAGGGGCTGGGAAGCTTATAACTTACAGGAATTAGTAAGCTTCAAAGAAAGTGAGATTAAAGAGGTGTATAGTTGATTCTCCAAAACTGAGAAGAAAGCAACAGACACCAAGAGTGAAAGACCAGTGGGGTTAGCAGGACAAGGTTTTTGTTTTTGTTTTTGTTTTTAATTTAATCAAAATATTAATTATAATTAATTATAATTACATCATATGTTGGCTAGTCTTATGTCAACTTGACACACAAACTAGAGTTATCTGAAAGGAGGGAACCTTAATTGAGAAAGTCTCCATAAGATCCAGCTGTGAGGCCAGTTTTTAAATAATATTTGGTGGGGGAGGGCCCAGGCCATTGTGGGTAGTTTCATCCCTGGGCTGGTGGTTCTGGGTTCTATAAGAGAACAGGATAAGCAAGCCATGGGATGCAAGCCAGTAAGCAGCACCCCCCCATGGCCTCTGCATCAACTCCTGCCTCCAGGTTTATGACCTGTTTGAGTTCTGTCCTGACTTGCTTCAATGATGAACAGCAATATAGAAGTAAAAGTTGAAATAAACACTTTCCTTCCCAACTTGCCTTTTGGTCATGGTGTATATAGCAGCAATAGAGATCCTACCTAAGACACATCATTACTCCCTCCTTTTCCCTCCTAGCCTCCTATATATGTCCCAAACCCTGCTCCTTCCCAAATTCACAGGGCTTCCTCTTCTATTCTAATATATATATACATGCATACATATACACACACACACACATATATATATACATATACATATATGTATGAACAAACACATGCAGGTAACACTGAATAGATTAAGCGGGTTGTATACGCATATATATGTATATATTTATATATACATGCTGTATATATATACATATGTATATATATGCATATATGATTGTAGGTATGTATATATACATATATATATGACCTGCCTGGTCTATTCAGTNTTACCTGCATGAGTTTGTTTCTAGGGATGACTACACAGTATTGGGTAACCCCACAGATTTCATTAAGAGCTTAATTACCATTCTCTTCTGTACGATCCTGCTAAGAGATTGAGTAGTTTGGGGATTCATATCTTATCTACATCACCACTTCTCCTAACTTAGGCATTGGAGGCCCTCAAGAACTGAAAAAATATTATTTTAGATCTTCATTCAATCATTCAAAATCTGTGTTATATATTCTAACTTTAAGAGTTTGGCTCAATTATAGACTTAAAGTAGATGACAGGCATGTAAGAAATGGCTCTCCTAGGCTGAGGTTGTTTGAATAACCAACCTCCCCTTTCATGTGGCTGCTGGAGCAGTTATGATAGCTTTATGATATATTAATCTGTATTTCTCCCTTTTCTCCAAGAAGTAGCAAAGAAGATTTGAATCCTTTCCCTGATGATGAATTATTTGTTACTTGTATTTGACATTCTCAGGTACCAGGAATCCACCTGATGCAGACATACATGTATGCAAAACATTCACATACATTAAACAAACAAACAAACAGATAGATAAACAAACAAACAAATAAATAAATAAATAAATAAATAAATAAATAAATAAATAAATAATAGGCCCCACACTCTGGAATAACCAACCAATACAAAATGGACTCCATTTTTTTTTAAAGAGAGAAATGGAGAAAGACAGAGGCAGAGATAGAGAGAACATTTAATTAGAAGGGGAAGAATCTGGGAGGGGTTCAGGAATGATGGTTAATGTGATCAAAATATACTGTATAAAATTCTCAAAAGAATAAAAAAAACATTATTTTAAAAATACCAGCATGGTTTGCGCATTCTTGCATTCTTAGCGTGGGATGGCAGAGATAGAAGGGCCTTCAGTNGGGCCATCTTAGCCTAATTGGATAATCCCAAGTACCAGTGGAAGACTGTCTCAAAAAAACAAGGAAGATTGCTACTGAGGAATAACAGATGAAGNGGTCCTCTGGCCTCCACACGCATGTGCACATACAGGACCACATGTGCACACACATTAATTAATTAATTAAAAGTACATGAGATGTTGACTAGAACAATAACTAGAGAGCAATGCAAAAGACAGTATCTCATCATTTCCTTCAGTCTGTGGGGCTCCTAGTTCCTTTTTCTAAAGCTCACTCTCCTCATAGAGAGAAAAAGCAACAAGACAAGTAGATGTCTCTCTATTTCACCCGCCCTTCCACGTGCTATCTTTTTCTTTCAAAGTTTTGTCAGTATATTCTCTGAAACATCTTTCTACATTATTCTACTTGAGTCTCTGCCCCTTTGTAATTTTTAGTGTTCTTTATTTCTTTTGAAGTTGGAGTTAGTAGTACTAAATAAAGAAAATNTTATTTCCAAAATCTTTAGTTCCTTTCCTTCTTAAAAAGATTGCATTTTAGAGTTGTTCATTTAAGTCTCAAAAATGCCTTTCTTGACCCAATTATCCATCCAAAGTATCAGGAATACATTACAACATTCTTTGAACCTTTTGAAAGGTGATGTGACTGAATCTGGTGTACATAATTGATTATTTCCTTTGAGATCATAATATGTTGAACGGTGATATTTCTTCCAAGATTTCTGTACTTCTGTTTAATTAATTAATTTAAGTTTAGAAAAAGAGGCTTCCTTCACCCTCATTTATTTTGTGAGGGTTGGCATGTACAGCAGTCAGGTGTGGAGCTTGCAGCGTGGTATGCATTTANTTAATGGGGACTTCCAATATATCCCANCATAATTACAGTTTACCATCTACTATATCCACCTGATCCAGGCTTTAGCATTTCAGGTCAGTGATGAAGTATCAGTTTCTTTCTATTGATCAGAAAACTCATATAGTTAGTATAAAAGTAGTGTTACCTGGTTATTGACAGCATATGTTCTCAGGCCAAATGCTTAGTTTAACATCTGTTTTTATCACCTTACAGATAAGCTTGTTACTGCTCATGTTGCTGTTTCCTTGTTTTAGAAGAAGTAGATAATTGAACACATATTTCAGAGAATTATTAAAAGAAATGGATAAAGCTATTTGTATAATAATCCTGACCTAGGGCTCAAGATANAGTAAGAAGTCAATTAATGGCATTTGTAGATAAATTACTCATATACTTCCATCTAGGGTTTTCTTTTTCAAAATGTTATTATCAAGCATTTCATAAAATATAGTGGCTCTAAGACATCCAATTCTATGTATTACTTTCTGGCAGGAGTCAATGGAAAATAGAAGGCATTCAGATTTTCAAGTTCTAATCTCTAACTAATGTTGCAATAAATACATATGTTTGTATATATCTTGTATACATATGTATTTCTTAAAATTTCCCACAGTATCTCATTCTTTCCTCTACCATCTCTGCCTCATCTGCAGACCTGCATCTAAGCTGCCGTAATTAAGTCCTGAATGGTAGTACCCATAAGTGTATTTCTTTAATTTGTGTTTGTTCTTCCTTTAGTCACTGTGGTCTCCTAAGTCNTTGATCCAGAGTAGTGTGTTTGCAGTATCTACTCAGCAGTGTCAAATACACCTGGCTTCATAGCCTGTCTCTTTTTCGGACCAAGAACACAAACATTCATTATTGCCATCTTACTTACTATGATACTCTCCAATCTTATCAATTTGCATAGTTTCCCTAGATTTTCAGATATAACTTTGTCATTCTTTTTGACTTCACAAATCAAGCCCCTTCAATTTAGTAGCATTGTAGTTGAAACAATATCATGTGCTCAACTGCTAACGCCCTTCTGTAATATCAATTTTATTGCCTCATTTTTTTTTTTATTTTGAGAAAGCCAAGAGAAGATCCACAAATATCATAGCGAGGACTTTTATGTTTCTGAATCACATTGAGAGTAAATTGCTGGCACAAATGTATTAATTCAAACTCAGTGAACCTGAAACATAAGAAAACTGAAGAGAAGTATGTTCAGATACATCATAATCAAACCACAGAAAATCAAGACGAGAAAAATAACTTGAAAGCAGCCAGAAAAAAAGACATGTTACAAAGAGAGAAGCAATCACAGAAATAATAGCAAGCTTCTCATCAGAAATCATGGAAATTAGAAAGCAGATGAACGAACATCTTGTAGGGGATAAGAACAGCAAAATAGGANGCTGTCACACAAAATATTTCTAGGAATCAAGATTTCTATTTTCAATGAAAATATCCTCAGGATTAGAGATGAACTAAGATCGCTTTCTTTTAAAGGAAAATCAAGGGAATTTATCATGGAAAATGATTTGGTAATAAACAGACTTATTTCATCTTGCATTTTTAGGCTTTACAAAGGAACTANAAATCCCATACACATCTATTTTCTAATTTATTATTATTAGTTTTTCAGATCAGATCTTACTATGTTATCCAGACTGGTTTCAAATTTTCTGGGTCACATAATCCTACTGCCTCAGTCTGCTGTAGAGCTGGAATTACAGGCAAGTACCACTGTGCTAGCTTTGTGATATTCATAACATTAAAAAAATATGTAAATCATCTAGTACCCAAATATATGAGGGACAGAATAAAAAGAAAAGAGAGTAAATTGAATAGGTGTGACTATTGGCTTCTATAATTTANTGAAATGATAAAATACTAATTCCTTAGAAGTTAGGTCCACAAGCTATAACCCTTTGAGCAGAAACAAAAACTTGAATTTTAAAGGACACAATCAAATACCTAATGGATTAAATTTAAAAATATATCAGAAATTCTCAGCTATTCCAAATGAGGACAAAAACAGAATGCGAAAGGTGCAAAACAAAAGTCAGAGAGCAGAAACAGAAAAGTTAGGAGACTGAAATGAGTAGGCTGAAGTATAATTGCATCAGTAAGCCCTCTGGATAGAAATGATCTTAACTGTACCAGTAAAAGGGCATCATCAGAATAAAAGTAATATTAAACTTTACNTTACCTATAAACCCATTTTCATTATAATGACATAGTAAAGGTGTTTTTTAAAGGTACAATGCAAACATCAATAAGACTTATGGGTTATATGAGCAGGATAAAATATGGATTCAGAGTGAGCAAGCTTTGCAACATTGGAAGGAAGCCTTACACAAGATAGCAGGGCAATCCAGGAAGGCAGAACAAACCTAACACTGAGCTCTGAACACCGGAAGCCTAACTGATAAAACTGTTGAGAAAGTATGCATTGACATTTTAAGGAAATACGACTGACGAATATAATACTGCTCTTTTATTAAGGATGCATCTTCTTATTAATACAAGGATATAGTTTTTGGTATAATGTAAGTTATTAGGAGAACTTGCAGATTATTACCATCCTGGTGTTTAGAAACTATCCCTCAATCACTGTGGCTTCAAAGGAGAGAATTTTATGTCATCTGGACTAGTTGTTACTTTCTCTGACCACGGTGATCCTGTGATAAACCGTATCTGGAGAGCCCTCTCCTCTGATACTACAGACCACCATTAGCACATACCACTTTTTGATTAATAACAAAAGGAGCTGAAAATGCATTTTATCATCTTCAGCTTCCTGGTGTCTGTCAAATACTCTTGTTTTACAAGATGTAGCTTTCCTGCAGGGCTATAAGTGTGTCTGCATAATTTTTCATCAAGGCAATAACGTGGGATCCTAAATCATAAACATTCTTTGCAAGTCCCTTAAGTGTGGTGTAATTTGGAACAGGCAATCCATTTCAAATTCGGAAAATTAAAGGGGAAATAGCCAAGCACAAGTTACAAGAGCGGGCCTGACTCCCACACCTGCAATCTCAACCAAATGACATAAAATGCCAAGCCATTATTCTTCCAATTTAGCTTCCTCAGCTTTCATGTTCAAAACTAAATTCATTCTAAAAGTAATCAAATCAGATAAGGACTGCGGCTGTGGAGGGGAAAATGCTAACGATGCAGTCAGAAGAGTGGCTGGAGGTTGGGGNGTTTTAACATTCGGGTTCTTTTATGGAGCATATTTTAAAATGATTTTTGCGGGTTAGTTTAATTGGAGTATCAGAAATCCTTTCATCTGTTTTGACAATTGAAATGATGATGTGCAGCCGGCACTGTGTTTATGCTGTTAGAAGGGAACATCCATATTGATACTCCAGCTACTGAAGGTTTAAAAGGACAGGAACAGCTAAGGGCCTACGATTAGCCATGGAGAACATCAGCTTCGATACTTCTTATGCAGAGCCAGACATTACGTCAAGCATGACAAACCACTCNAGCATAAAAGTATTAGCGGCCTCCAGGTCTCAGGCTTACCCTAAGTTATTTCATTAAAATACAAAATCATGTTGACCTAATTTTTTGACAGGTTTCAAAGAGAGCAAAGATTTCCTTGTTTGCCCTGCCTCCCCCTTCCTTCCTTCCTCTGTCCTGCCGTAACTCTGGGGAGTTTGCCAGTTTCAACTCATTCAGAAAGCCAATCCCTTCTATTTTAATCAAGGTAGAAGCTCCAGCTTTGAATGCTTTCTCCTCTCATCTCCAAACATGTATGCGGAGCCTCTTCATTGGCATGAGAACTTCCAATCTCCGTAACTCTTAATGTCCCTGGGGAGAGCAGAGCTACTCAACATTCAGTGGAGAAGCTGGAACTGCCTGGATTGGCCTCATTATGTAGGCCATATGCAATAAGCCACCATACCTAACAGCTGCTGGTGCTAGGATTAAGGGAAAAATATTTAATTTGATGCTGGGGCACGTGTGCTTGTTTTCAGCTGTAGTTCGTACCTGCTCCCCAGGGCGTGTGTTAGATATATGGTATAACTCAGAAATCATTTAATTGTGTCAACACAATGTTAGGATGTTTGTTTAAAGTAAAAATTAGTTTTTGCAGTGTAAATTGATTAGTTGATGGGCTATTTGACTGTCAAAGAACTACTGGATACAAAGAAAAAATTGGCTTGGTTAATCTGAGCAAAGGGGAGCAATTCCTTAGAGATCAGGGGAAAATACAAGCAATGTAAATTCAGATTAGCCTTTGTGTTCTGTAAATCAATAAAACAACAGGGAAGAATGGAGAATAGGCTAGATCATCTATCAAACTGGTTTTTTATTGTGTTTCTATTTCTATTCCTAGTAAACATGAGCCTTCAGTTTCCCATGAATAAAAGCATTTGACAAAGGAATAAAAAATGGACTGGAGGTCACTGTAGATACAGTGCCAATGACAGAAGGGAGGTGTGGGAGAATCAGACTGCTTCCTCCAATCTCAAAGCTAGATCGCTGTAAAATTCTCAGGTGACAGGTGGTGAAGTGAAGATAGATTCTGTGTATCTCCTGCAATGAAGACTGTATCTTATGAAGAATACTAATCAAAGATTGTTCTTTTTTTTTTTTTCCTTTTAAGGCAGCAGCATTGTCTTAACAGACTCAAAAGAAATGGAAGTGTACACACNCACAAACACAAACGAAATCACTTAAGGAGGCTTATGCAGCAACCAAGACTTTTCCCCACCAATAACTTTCAATCACAGAAGAAATAACAAAGGTGCTGAAATAAGAAAATGCTAATTGTGTGGCCCAGTGAAGGGCCTTGATCTTTTTAAATAGTCCTCTTGTTCTGTAAGCCCTTTCAGAANCGAGGATTTCATGTGATTGCTTTAACGGAGGGAAATCCTTGTATCTGTATTGACAGTTTGTATTGTAATTGTATTTTACCTTTTGGTGCATACAGAATCCCATTTCAAGCTCGCCCACCGCAAGCTGCAGAGTGCACTGAGATACTGCAGAGAACGACACAGATTTCAGAGCCCAGGCACGTTGCACTGCAGTGGAAGCAGANAGCCAGACAGAGCGGTACAAATCTTCCCTTCGAGTGTGTGAGAGATGGGGGTGTCTTTGTGGCATTATCTTCCCAGGTGCCCCAGATGGCACAGTGTACTTCTAATGGAAAACCATTCATCTGGCCCTGGGACTGTACGTGTTGTACATGACGATGGTTCACGGAGAACACGCAAGCAGTTTAAGCAGAAGGTACGGAGCACGAGGTTGTGAAGGCATAATGGAAGANAGACACAAAAGGGCAGGAGGATTCGTCAAACGCAGGGGAAAAGGAGAAGGCTGCGCCTTCATGTAATTGCCCAGGATCCACTCCTACTTGGGCTGGCAGTGAGGGAAAAAATATAAAACACAAAAACAATTCAATTTGAAGGTGGTTCAGGGTAAATGAACCAGGGAATTGAGCGGCTGGAATCTAATTAAGGACCCCGCCCCCAAATTACTACAACCTGCCCAGCAGAAAAGTCAAATGACTACAGCAGCTAACAGAGTTAAGGGAAGTTGGCAGAATAAGCAGGCCAGAAGGAGGTGGTTTGCAAACCTACCAGATGCCATATGTAAAACTCTTGGAAGTGATTTTTTTTTTAAATGCTAATACCGTTGGTAGAGAACATTACAGAGGAGAGGGATGGGGCAAGAAAACCATAGGTGTAGGATCCTGAAAGCTAAAAGGCAGGCAACTCTGCCACATTCCCTGGGAAACAGTGAAAGTCTTGCATTCTCATTGCCTTTCCAGAGCATCCCTGAAATAAGCTTCACGAAAGAAGAAAGCCCTTCTCCCTCCTTCACAGGGAAGCTGCTAGTGCCAGTGACCTTAGCAGGACCCGTAGAGGAAGGCTGCTCGGCACCTGAACTCAGCTCAATCCTGGCTTTCTCANATCACAATNTTAATCTTCTGAGATCTGTGTATTCTGAGGGAACATACCTGTTAGACTTGTGTATTTTTCTATGGGCATAAATCTGGCAAGACCTTGGAATACGATCTGTGGAAAATGGAACTAGACATGTACTCAAGATATTCAATGTATTCTTGATGCTCTTACTATGTTATGTAACTATGAAGCTGTGGAGTGTCACTTTAAACTCATTTGTGAAATAAGAAGTTGGGCTAGAAAATCTTTCAGATCTATTTCAGCCTCTAAATCTTAGCATCCCTAATCAAGGCACATTTTTTATAGTGTTTTTTCAATTAAAAACAGACCTACTCAGTACAAAACATGGAATTAGCCCCTAGAACAATGAAAGACACAGCAGCTGCTGTCATCTTTGAGANTGATTTCCTGGCTCTCGCTTCAAATCCTCATTCACATAACAATAAATCAAAATTTACATAAAAGGCAAATTGTGCTTTTATTTACTGTATGATTATCACCACTGCAACCACTGATCTCTCCCCAAAGCCTTGTAAGTATAGTCTCCAGCTTTCATATGCTCTCTGAGGGCTGAAGAAATCCAATAAATCCTAAGGAAATACGTGAAATGGACTAGGTCACCCCTTTCTGCATTAGCAGCAAAGGTAAAACTTATGTTTCAGGACCTCAATTAAATGAGAAGCTAGTCTCCTTGACCAAATAAACAAGACTCAAACATTGATCACAGAATATACCAGCAAAAATAACACAGTTGTCCTTGAATCTCCACACATGCATCATGGCACACCTGCCCCACCCTCACTCACATTACATACACACACACACACACACACACACACACACACACACACTAATAATAATATTAATAATAATAATAATAAAATAGCTCTTATCTTCATTTCTGCACCATATGGGCAGACATCCAAGAGCTGTACAAAGTTTCTGTTTTCCCTGCCGATACATCCATACCCTTCTCTACCCCATTTCCATGAGTACCTTAAGAAAAGAAGATAGTGAATAAACCTACAATGCAATCTTGTGATTTTAATGTCACTTTATTCTGCAATTATTTGTAAATCCACACAATTGATTACATCAACTATTCAAAGGTTGATGGTGAAAAAAGGATTGNTCACTCAGAGAGTAGTCATCCAATCCAATTAACTTAATCACTTGACCTTAACCAGCATGATTCAGTTATTTGAATCGTGAAGCAAACAGATTGGATTGAACATTTTGAAATTGATCTTTTTTTCCTCAGTGATTAACTTTAATGATGACATAAATAACTAATGTGATGTGAAAATGAATAAACTGGTGACTTTCTGAAGAACACCTGATTTTTAAGATGGCCAGAGATTACTCAGAGTTATGAATCCAATTCAGAAATTTATTCTGTTCAAGATACTGCATTAGACACTGAAGAAGCAAGGAGCTGACTCAGACCCAGATCCTGACCATCAGTACAATCATAGGCAGAAGCAATTATACAAACAGGTATTTCTACTATGAAGAAGACAACATAATATGCTAAATAAAGTTGTAAAATTAAGAAATGTGAAGGTTTGAGTCTAAGAAAAACAAAACAAAAACAAAAAAGACAAGAAACCCATGGGCTTGGTATTAGAGGATGATAAAAATAATTAAAGGTAGCAAAGTGAAATGCCTTCAGGGGCAACCAGGTGACACACACTTGAAAAGCTCAGGAGAGGCAGAGCCTGCAGCAAACTGTACCATCAATGCCAAGNTAAACAGATCTGCAAGTCAATTTTAAAACTTGCTTCTTGGCAAACTAAATTATACCTGTGGGTATGTTTAAGCCTTATTTGGCCATGTGAATTTTATTTAGTTGGGGACAGAATGATCAGGAAAGTACTGCATGATGAAGAGGCAGGTGGGCCAAATGCCAGGGACNGTCTGCTCTCTGACTGTCATTATTCTTCTGTCAGACAATTTTTCATCTTAATTTTGTAACTTCTAGATTTTAGAAGAGTTGATTCACATACACTATGACCTGTCACTCACCTTCATTTCCTATTGGTTCTGGACTTGCTTTAGGAATGGGAACAGGCTTTTATCTGAAATTCATCCTAGCCCAAGATACTTCAGACTTTAGAATAAAATTCCTAGTGCANTCTTCTAATTAAACAACTATATAGATCNTTTAAAATTAGCAGTTAATTTTTCATATTTCACATAGCTCAGGTCATGCAATGTTACTGTTTTTGTGCCTGGTTTATTTCTTTAAACACAATTGCTCTAAATCCATGAGTGTTTTGGCTAAGGATGCAATTCATTCTTTTTAATAGATAAGAATACATTATCATTTTCTTTGTGTGTTTGTTCTGAAACAAAGTCTTGCTACATTGTTTAGATGAGTTTCAAGCAATCCTCTCACCCATCTAGATACACATCACTGTGGTCCAATATCTACCACATGTGTAGTGTGAGTAAAGTTAACACTGTTGTACTGTATACCTGAACACAGATATAATGGAGGACTTGGAAATCCATATCATATAGAAATGATGAAGTCTAAGATGGGGTCATCCTTGTGGATTCCTGAAATANTCGAGAGGGAGCCTGAGCTGGCATACTCCGGTGAATATTCACATGGATGAATACTCTAGCTGTCACCTTAGAGCCCTCGTCCAGAGACTGATGGAGGCAGAAGCAGAGATCCGCAGCTGGACACTAGGCCGAGCTCCAGGAGTCCCAATCAATGGGAGAGATGGGCTTCTATGAGCAAGGGACAACGAGATCATGATGGGTAGGTGTGCCCGGATGGCCAACAGAGCTGGTGGAGACTGGTGAACTGTCGGCCAATACCTGAGGAGCCCTCATGAGCCCTCATCCAGAGCAGATGGAAGCAGATGCAGAGATCCACCGCTGGGCTCCAGACTGAGCTCCAGGAGTCCAACAGTTGTGAGAGAGGAAAGAGTCTATGAGCAAGGGACATCAAGATCATGATGGGAAAATGTACTGAGACGACCAGCCAAAAGAGTGTAAATGCGTGAACTGTGGACCAATAGCAGTGGAGCCCCCATGGTGCTGTCAGACTGGGCCCTCTGGAGACTGGAGACAGTGGTTTAGCTTGAACTGTTCAGGGGGCCCCCAAACAATGGGATCGAGATCCATCCCTGGTGCATGGGCTGATTTTTTGGAGCCCAGTACCTATGGAGNGACACCTGGTGGGGCCTTGGCGCAGGGAAGAGGGGCTTGGACCTG
>LZPO01098147.1:16920-31244 GCA_001675575.1 Neotoma lepida
GAGAGAGAGAGAGAGAGAGAGAGAGAGAGAGAGAGAGAGAGAGAGAGAGAACCAAAGAATTTAGGTGCCTCTCTCAAGAATATCGATTATCCTAAAAGCAAGGAATGGGTGAAAATCCCTGGGACGGTCAGTGTTGTTACCTTGAAACAATCTAGAGTCACCTAAATGAGAGAGAAATTGACTGGATCACGTTGGCCTGTGGACATGTCTGGGGTGGGAACTGGCTTGGTGACATTAATTAAACAGTGAAGAAGGTCCTTCCACTGCAGGGGGCGCCATTCCATAGGCAAAGAATTCTGAAGTGTGTTAGAGTGAAACGTGTGCTGCGTACAAGCGTGTTCATTTCATGCTCTGCGTACTTGGTTATGGATGTGACGTGACCAAATTCCTCAAGCTACTGGCACTGTGACTTTTGTGCTATGATGGACCTGTAATCTGGAACTGTGAGCTAAAATAAAACTGTTGTCTCCTAAATCGCTTTCGTTGGGGTGGTTTATCACAGAAAGGAATCTAAAGTGACCCCTAAGGGAGGACTGCTTACANTGTGCCTCTACCTCCCTGGAGCTCAGAGTGTAGGAAGAGAGGGAATTAAGAGTCTCTAGGAGTACGTGATTGAAGGTCATTAGGAGCTGGAGTTTTATTCTCAGTGAGGTGGGAAGCCATTAGTAAATTTTAAATGGAGATTTAATGTCATCTGAATTAATGTGTATTCTCACTAGCAGGCATTTGGGGAGTAATATAATGATTCAGGTCCAAGATGAGGGTGGCTTAAACTGGAGTTACATTTAGCTAGTAATACTCAAGGATGCTTAAAGAGAAGTGGAAAGAGATGTCACACAAAGGTCCAGATCAACAATGTACTAACAAGACTTTACTTCCTAAATTGCTGAAAGACCCCCAAAGGTTTCAATGCAGGAGTAGATATTTAGGAAAATAACTACAGTGCAAATGATAAAGATGATTTCAACAGAGTGTGGTGGGGGTATGATCTTGTTTTACAGTGGACGAAAGAGAAAGTAGAGTATCAGCACAAGGAGATGCCTCCACAGAAAGTGGAGTGAGAAGTCAGAAGGCAAGTGAAATTTCAATGTTCTATTTGCATTTTTCACAACAGTGCCTAGAGCACCAGACTAAGAGATTCATTCATTCTTTCATTCATTCACTTCAGAATCTTTACTGAATTGCTTTAAAAGCAGGATGGATTGGAATTTTAGTAGCCTAGACTACCATGATGCGAATCTGCAAATTTCTGGTTCCAAATAAGAAAAAATGGTAAAAAAAAAAAAAGTTTGTTTTTGACAAATAGGATATATATGCACGTATATCATATGTACAGATCAGGGTAACTGGTCATACTATAATCTCAGATATTTATCATTTGTGTGTGTGTGTGTGTGTGTGTGTGTGTGTGTGTTATGAAACATTTAAAAGACCTCCATACGACAGGTCACAACGTATACAGTCAATAACTCTACGCCTTAGTTATTCAGCTATGCTATAGATTTGTTTTTCAGCATTGGGGATTTTTGTGGGGACCAAACAAACTCTCCCACAATGTGCTATAGCCTTAGATCGTCCTACTGCATAAGAAATTGTTCGTCTTATCCAGCTGAATTATGTACCTCTATCTCTTAACTGTCTTCTCTCCTTCACCACCTACCCCGAATTCTCTTCAATGTGTAGGAATCATCCTCCTCCTCTTGACTTCTATAACATTATCTTTTATGGATTCCACCTGTGAGTGACGGCATGTTGTTCTGTGTTTGTCTTAGCTCATTTAACATAATAACATCCACTTCCATCTGTTTGAAAATGACAAGATTTTCTCATTTGATAAAGGAATAGTATTCTTTCATGAATATACANCACATTTCCTTATTCCATTCATCATTTTGTGGATACTTGAGTTAGTTTCACCTCTTGGCTCTTGCAAATAGTATAGCAGTCAGGATGATGTACTTCTTTTCATTTAGATACAAAAACAGTGGGGTTGCTAGGTCATATGGCAGACATGTTTCTAATTTGTTTTTGTTTTTGTTTTTTATAGTGAGGAAACTCCATACTTCTCCATTGATGGGTCCTGCTAACAGTGTAGAGTGTGTTTCTCATTTTCATACCCTCACCAATATTCATTATCTTCTTTTTATTATTTATGATATATTTGAGGTTATAATGTAATTACATCATTTCCCTTCCCTTTTCTTCCCTTCAAACTCTCTCATATGCCTATTTTCTCTCTTTCAAATTTGCAACCTCTTTTTCTTTTATTATTTTTACTTCAAGGAGGGCTCTAAGAGGGACACATGGAAGTCCCTGGGAAGGGGAAATAGAATAAATTTTTGGGTGGACTGGGAGCAGGTGAGAATGGAAACCAGAGTGATAGGGGCATGGAGCGTGCGCGAGAGAGAGTTGAATGGAACTAAGTGCATGGGGGTGGGGTGCACATGGAAACGTAGTGCAGTAGAACTCCCAGGATTCTATGTGGGTGACCTTAGGGTGGATTCCTAGTAATGGAGGAGAAGGAGCCTGAACCAGCTGTCTTCTGTAACCCAGCAAAGTCCAATGTTGGGACTGGGACACCAACCCAGGCACAAAAACCTTCACCTACAATCTATCCTTCCTGAAGATGTGCTGGGGCAATGGAAGCACAGAATTTGTGGGAGTGGTCTAACTCCACAAAAGGGAATCCATGCCCCAAACTGCCTGGTTGATCAGGACTGAAAACTACATATCCCAGATACCTAGGATAGAAAAAAAATCTATAAAATGATTCCTAATGGTATTCTGCTAAACTCATATATGGATGCCTAGCCCAATAATCACCAGAGAGGCTTCCTCTGGCAGCTGATAGGAGCAGGTGCAGAGACACAAAGCAGATCATTAGACAGAGAGTCTAAATTGGAGATCTCCATTAGGTCCCTCCCCTTGCAGCTTAGGGAAACCCACAGAAGAGGGAGAGGAAGAATTGTAGGATCCAGAGGAATCAAGGACGCCAGGAGAACGTGACCCGTAGACGTCAACTAACCAGGGCTCACAGGGGTTCACAGAGACTGAAGGGGCAATCACTGAGCCTGCATATATGTTATGGTTATTGGCTTGGTGTTATTTGTGGGACTCTTAACATTGGAAGTAGGGGTGTCTCTGACTCTTTTGCCTGCTCTTGGAACCCTTTTCCTCTTACTGGTTTTCCTAGCCTAACCTTGATATTAGGGTTTGTGCCTTGTCTTTTTGTATCTTGTTATGCCATGTTTGGATGATATCCCTGGGAGGCCTGCTCTTTTTTCTGAAGGGAAATGGAGGAGTGAATCTGAGGGAGAGGGGATATGGTAGAAAGTGGGGCTGGGAGGAGTGGAGGGGGAGAAACTGTGGTTGGGATGTATTGAAAACAACAACAAAAAAATATTGTTATTTGCATACATGTATATACACATATATACTTAAGTAAAACCTGCTTAGCCTGTACAATGTTACGTGTACATGTTTGTATTTTCAGGGCTGACCATTCAGTATTGAACAAACCAATTAGTGTGCTCATCCCTGAGGAAGACTATTTCTCCTGATCTCAACTTTCCTTAGTTGTCTGTAGTTCTTTGTGTAGGGTTGAGGCCTCGTGGCCTTTTTTGTCATCCTCTTTGGCATGTCTCTACCATTCTAATTGCTATCTCATCATGGTTTTAATTTATATTTCACTAATGATTTGTCACATTGAGCATTCTTTTCTTATGCCCGCTGCCAATTAATCTATATAAATTTAGCAAATCTCTTTTCAGGTCATTTATCCATCTTTAAGTCACATTATTTTATTCTTTGGTGAAAGTTTCTTTCATTTCTGTATATCAATCTTTTATTGAGTCAATATTTTGAAAACATTTTTTCCATTCTGTAAGCTTTGTAGTTGATGCAATTCCCTTCAGAAATTCTTTGCTTTTAAAATCTACTCACATGAGGTCATTTTCAACTGTCTGCATTCACAAAAGTCTTGAGATATTTTCCCTAGGTTATTGTTTTAATTACTATCATTTTGCAGGATATTTTGAAATCAGGTATTGTAATATTCCTGCTTTGATTTTTTTTGTCTTTTGAAATTTACTTGCCAATTCAGAGTCCTTTGTGGTTCTCTACAAATGTTAGATTTTTTTTCTATTTTTGTAAAGAATGCTATTGATATTTAGATATTAAATTCACGGAAGATGATCTGGAGTAAAGAGCATTGCAGCAGTTTTAATTATCCAATCCACGAAGTGGAGGGTCTTTACTGAGTGTGTGCAGTGTGTGTGTGTGTTCCTGTGTGAGGATGCATATGTATATACACACATGTATGTGTATGCATAGGGAGCAGATGTCAATCCCTAGCCATCTTGGTTTTTAAGATAGAGTCTCACTCTGACCTGGAGCTTCCCANTTAGATTAGGCTAGCTGGGTAAAAGCCCAGAGATTTATGCTTGTGTCCACTGACACCCATTCTTAAACATGGATTCTGGAGATGCAACTTAGGACTTAAGTTTCCTGACTTTACAGATTGAGATGTCTCCTTTGCCGCTTCAAATTTTTGCTCATTTGATTTGGTCACTGTTATNAGTCTTATTTGTTTTCTTTCATTCTCAGTAATTTTATTATTGGTGCATAAAAACACTGGGTCTTTTTTGAAATATCATTCAACATATTTATCAGTTCTAACAGTTTTTTGCATTCATCTGTCAGCAAGAGTAATTTGAACTCTTCCTTTCCTATTCAAATGTCTCTTGTTTCTTTCACTCAATTCATTGTTCTGGCTAAGATTTCCAATACTGTCAAAAAGGCATGGTAAAAATGGACACCCTTGTCTTTGCTCTGATCTTAGAGTGAATGGTCTCAATTTTTTCCCATTCAGAATTATGTTGCCTATGAGTTTGTTATATGGAGCATTGATTTTTGTAGGTTTATACTCCTTCTATACCCAATTATTGAGGGTTTTATTATGAAGGGATGCTGAATTTTGTCAAATATTTTTCTACATGAGTTGAGGTTATCATATGGCTTTTATCTGTCACTTCTGTTGATGTACCATATTTACAAATTTTATTATTTCAAAACACTCATGAATCCTTGAGATAAATTCCACTTGATAAATAGCATATAATTGCTAGGAATTGTATAGTATAAATCAACTTATACTAAGGAGAAGCATTTTCAGTTTTTTCACACATAACTCTTAACAAGTGTTTGTAATTGTTTTTAAACACTTATTTATGCAACCAAGTTTCAAGAGGCACACAGACACAGCACATTTATCATTTTTAGCAAAGAATTTACATTCTTGAGAAAGGACCATAGGCAAGATATTTTTATCTATAGAGAGCAATAGGTTCTGTGGCAGAATTCAGTCAACTGAATTTAGGAACATTTTGAGGGATGTACACCAGTTAATCCATTAAATCCTTAGCACTACAAAAGATATTAATCTAATACATTGACTCACTTGGAGTGTGAGAGTGGCAGAGGTGACAAGAAACAAATCCGAGACCCAGGTCAAGTCAACACCATTTGTAACAGTTGATAGAAACAGGAGAACACTGTGGAAGGAATGGTAAAAGGTCAGTATGCTGGAAAAGAGGAGATAGTGAAGGGAAGGAGAACATGGCCAGAAACAAGGATGGAGAAGATAAGCAGAGTNGAACCACAAGAGATTCTGCACCATGCAAAGCAGTTTACATCTTTTGTGGATACAGTGGACAGGCACGCAGACTGAGAACAAGAGAAGGTGCTTCTANGTCCGATCAGTCACTCTGTCTCTTGAAGACCAATGTGATCTGAACATTTTCATCACGTGCTAAGTCAGTGAAAACACAGCAAGGNTCTAACATAAACACAATTGAATATTTGTCTTACCTGTAAATGACTGTAGCTATAACAATGTAAGGTGAAATGTAACTAATTATAACTTTAAGTCATTTCTTCCTTAGTTCAAAATACTTTTATAGTTACTTAGACATTATTATTTATAATATTTCAATGAAAAGCATGATGTTACATTTTATTAATTTGAAGATGTTAGTCTTGCATTTGGGGAAATAGCGGTTTACAGTCTGGTTTAAGATTTACTTCATTAGGCGTTTAAAATGGCTGTCATTCCTGACACGTGTGTCTGTCCAAGGCACATGGAGCTAAGGGAAAAGCCACTGTTGGCTGCACTTAATGGACCATAACATTCATTGTTTTGAACTCAACGAATGCATGTTTGTGAAATTTAAGTTCAACTTTATATGAAATTCAGTTTCTTTGAGCTTCCTTTTTTCTTTTATACTGGGGTTTGAATCCAGGGCTTTGTGCACACAGGTCAAGCTCTCTACCACGGAGCTACAGCCTCATCTCCTCTATCTTGCAAAATTTTGCCTGCTCAGATATCAATCAGTCATAGTGGAAATCTAATTAGAAAATACCACACTTGTCTTTTTCTTTTGTGTTTTCTATTGAGCTAATTATAGATTCATATGCAAATTTAAGAAGTCATACAAAAAGTCTGTTATCATATTCCCATTTCATCCAGGGTTAACAACTTGAAAAACTGTAATACAATACCATAAAATAGTGTTAGGCAGAGTGCAAGCAACACCAGGGGAAGCATCCATATGCTTTGTCTTCATGCTGTGGTGATTGAAACCACAGTCTCTGCATTCTAGACCAGTGTTCTGTTACTATATCACACCCTCAACCACATTTATTCAATTGAAGTTTTCAGACTCAAAATTCAAATTCTTTAGAAGACCTTCAGAAGTAGTTAACTCAGAGAACAAGAGCCAGTAACTCAGGCTATAGGGGGATCTTATACCTCTGGCATCTGTGGGCACAGGCGCTTGTGTGCACTTACACCTCCCCCATGCACANACATGCATAATTAAAAATAAAATCTTAAAAAAATAAAGACAGAGCTAGTTTAGGGTCATTTGTGTAACTAGAATTTTCAAGGCAGATTTGTAAATTTTCTGTGGGTCAAATCAGCCTATGGGGGAAAATAGTGATGCTTCTGCACACCTAAATCAGGGAAAGAGGAAGAGGAGGGAGACTTAGGGATGGGGAGGGAGGGGAGCTGTTCATACCTAATGGCTTACAAGTTTCATATTAGTCTAGATTTGGTATATTACTACTTGATAGTNCCCAAAGAAACTTAGGAATCTTCCTTATCAAGACTTTCTCTTGTAACAAAGAGAAACAACCACAGGTTACAGAATTACATTTGATAAAAATATCCTTTTACCCCAATATGCTAAGGAATGTCAATCAAGGGCATAGGGCAACCACATTTTATGGCCAGTAAAGTTTATATTTCTTGAAATTAAAACAGTTCTTAGGCACATAATGGCTACTCACTAAATACTTATTGATTGTCAACTGTAAAACTTTTAATGAGATTTCCTTATTCATTTACTGTGTTGCTAGCAGAATCTAGACTTCCAACTTTTATTGGATACACTGTATCACATAGCTTCTGCCTTTATGGCTTATTTTCCATTGGAGAAAACTTGTTTCCTCAGCACAGACCAAATAATGAGGACCATAAAGCCTGCTCTTTTTAAAGCATTTATAGTAAAATAATTTAGTTCTCTGAGTTTGTACATTTCCCACAACAGAACCAAGTTTTCTTTGGTATGTGGTTCAACTAAATAATGTTGTAATGAATAATGAATAACAGCAATCTACTGCATACAAGTAGATTTTCTCAGACAGTTGCATATGGTAGAAAAGTGTTTTGAGAGTGAGTAGGCCTGGGGAATATTCAGAGTGTTCAATAATGCAAGAGCACAGAGATTGAAACTTTCTCGTGATTGAATACTGTTTAGAGGCCANCATGGCTGGACAGAGAATNAATACGAACCTTTAAAGAACTGAAAACTCTATTTGGATAGAGTAACGTACAAGAGCAAATCATAATCTCTTGAAGAAATGAAATGAAGNAACTCATTCATTTCCTAGCTTCATAAGTATTGAGCATAAGCCACTCTTTCTCTTAGAGCCCCTCTCTGGCCTTCGCATTCCCTGCTGACAGTGCAATGGCTCTGCACTCTGGCAGCAGCCCTTGCCCGGCTTTGCAGCACNTGGCCAGGGCATGCACAGCGGCTTTATTAGAGCTGCTGGTTTCTGTTCACTCACAAACAGTAGTGTTTCCCAAGTTACTCTGTTTATCTGGATATATTATAGTAAGAAACAAAACTACACATTTATTTCTCTGAAGCCCCTATAATACTTAAATTGTCTGAATAAGTATAAGATTAGTTAATTTCTAAGATTTTTCCACAATTCTCTTGTTAGTTGTTTTTAGGGATGCACACTTTACATTGGTATAGGGTAAAATAACGATACTAAGGAGTAGGAGAAAGAGGGCTATCACCTTCTATGTACAAACTGATTGCAAACTAAAGATGTGCATAGAGCGCTCCAGTCAAAACTAACTGGTATCTTCCAGCAATTTTCTCATTGTTTCACACTTAAGACACATTGTAAAAGATTATTAATGTCTATGTATCTATCAAATACTATAGAGATAGGAANGGAGCAACTGATATAAATAGACCGATAGGTGATAAACACTTGAGCACTTAAATTTATAAAGAGCTTATCTGAACTATTGCAAATATCATTTTATTGTTTGCATTTATATAGGAGCCAAAGATTAAAGATATAAATAATCTTGGAATCACTGAATCAATGTAGTTTAAAAAGCTTTAACATCATAATACAGTTATTGTTATTTTTGANCAAATTTGATTATTTCTGATCTAGCATTGATAGGAGAGGACTGTATAGTTCCCTAAGCAACCTGCAATAAAAAAATGAAGTATATACCAACCCCTTCCTCCAGGACTCAAGGAATCCCATGAAAGAGGAGGCAGAAAGAGTGTAAGAGCCAGGAGGAATAGAGGACACCCAGAAAACAAGGCCCTCTAAATCATCATGCTCAAAGCTCATATGAACTCACAGAGAAGGAAGCAGCATGTATAGGGTCTGCACAAGGTTTTTGCACAAGGTTTTCTGCATATATATTAGGACTTCCAGCTTAGTATTTTTGGTGGATTCCTGAGTGTGCAAATGAGTAAGTTGCTGTTTCCCATGCCTTTTCTTGGGCTGTTTCTTTCTGTTTGTTTGTCTTGTCCAATAGTTTTTGCCTATCTTATTATATTTTATTTTACTGTTATCTCTTAGAAGCCTGTTTGTTTTCTAATGAGAGACAAAAGGAGGTGGATCCAGATGGGAGGGGAAATGGGGAGGAACAGGGATGAATAAAGAGAGGGGAAATCTTATTTAGGATATATTATGTAAGAAAAAATTTCAATAAAAGGAAAAAGAAATGAATAAAAACAAAACAAAAAAGACACGTGCAAAATACATATATATATATATACACATACCATCAAACTCATGTCCACCAATTAAATGTCCTATGGCCATATGCTTTAAAGGCAAACTACATAAACATGTTTTTGGGAATTTTTTTACACCTCAGCTTTAAGGTGTAATAGGAACAGTTTCTGATGGTAAGCCTACTTGGACAGGGTCCATATTTCTTTTGTAGATCCATGAAGCCCAAGTTGAGTAGTCATTACATAAAAGACTCTTCCTAATTGTACTGGCTGAAAGGAGAATTGGACCATAATTTAGGAGGAGGGAAAAAAATGTGTTGTTATTCTGAGTTGTTTTATGAAACCTTTCTGGTATGTTCCTTCTATGCCTTACCTTGTGAAATCAATAGAAAGAAAAAAAAAGAGCCCTCTATTCCTCTATTCTTAAATCAAACAAAGAAACAGATGTGTTTAGCCTTCATATTTTTTCTAATCTCTGTTATTCTACACTAGATAACAATTCTTTCTTCAGCATAGAAAGAAATGGGTTGTTTCAATAATTAACCATCTTCTGATTATTTTTTCTTCCTTTAGTATTCTCCAAGTCATATGTGTGGTTGTTGTGCACAATTTACTAGAGATGAAACCAATGAAGAATAAAGACTGAANGGAATAAACTAATATTCCTTGACCTCATCTACTGCAAATGTACTGTCTTTTGAAATAATCACTGTGAAAACAGAAAATCATTACTGGTTGAAAGCCTGAGAATATGTGTTAGAGGTAAAGGTTATAACGTTTGGAAATCATAAAAAAATATTTGTATAAAGCATCCTGCCATAAGTGGCTGCATCCCTATCATTTGTGTATGTAACAGTTTGAAAGGTGAAGAAGCTTTTTAAAGAAATCAGTTTCTAAATTACTCTACTTAAATCATGGTCTTACTGTTCCACTGGGAATTATTTTATGTTCTTTAAAAACACATTTTATATTGTGATTTCCTAAGAGATTTTTAACTTTGTTTTGAAACAGGGAGAATGGTTTTGTGATAGTCAAGGCTATTGAACTAAATCTACTTCCACTGCAAATCAGTATGTGCAGATGGAAACTGTCCTTATACAGGGGTCTGATACATATGCTCCACATCAAAGGACTCCACCAAGGACAGTGGATGAAGCAGTGCAGGCTTAACTGCCCAGGAAATGCCCTTAGTTCTGCAACCTCCCAGCCTCACGNAAAGCACTCACTGGGTCCTCAGATCTCCTACACAAGGCTGAGATCATCTAGCCCACTCTGCATATGTATTGTCAGTCTCAGAACAGAAAATGTATGGAGTGCACAAGAAAAACAACTACTCGTTACTGTTGTTACTAAATCTGAAGCCTCTGCAAACCTCTGCAGACAATACATCATTGGATGTTGTCACAACTCCTAACCTCAGCACAGCTTCCTTGGTTCTATAATACTGTTTTCCCTCCTGTCCAGTGAAAATTATAGATGGGAGGTGGTGCTGGAGAGATAACTCAGAAATTAAGAGCATTGTAAGTATTGAAGTTCAGTTCCCACTTCCCATATCAGGTAACTCACGATAATCTGTAACTTTAGCTCGAGAATCTCACATTCTCTTCTGGCCTTTTCTAATGCCTGCACTCGTGTGGCTACACACACACACACACACACACACACACACACATACACAAACACACACACACACACATACACACACACATGCACATGCTCACTTAAATCTTTTGGAGAACTTGTGGATGGAAAGGGAAAAGCAGGAAGTGAAAATTGAAAGAAAACCTTCTGATATCCAGTGAATTCCCAGATTGCTCAGAGCTAAATAAACTATGGAGACAAAATACCGAACTGACACTTCAGGTCATAAACTCATTCTCTGGTATTTGTGGGACTCTGAAGCCATAGGCAGAAGCTTTCTGGCAATACNAAGCACGGAGTAAACACTGCATAGAGACTAGGCACCTGGGCTTGCCCNNACTCTCAGCATTGTGTAATGTAGAAGATCTGGCGTGGGAGAACAAGCCTTCGCCAGAAATACAGAAGTTTCTTAACTCAGCCACCCATTTGCTTTATGTTGTGTTGAATGCTGTAAGAAATTCAGAGAAACAGAAACTCCAAACAGATCCTTAAAGAAAGTATGCAGGAACTCTCTCCTATCGGTGCTGGCGAGGGGACTAATAGAAGACTGGCTTTGAGTTTTCAGAGAAATGAANACAAGGGAGCAAACCACAAACACTCATTAAAGCCGGGATTCAGAGCACGCAGAGACTACAAGCTGAGCATTAGCATGGCTCAGGTTTGACTTCACCATGGCTCAGGCTTGGGTTGAACAGCAAACGTTTTTTGGAACTCTTCACCGTGCTCAGCAGGAGAATAGGGACCAGAGAACAAATCCAGTGTTAGCAGTTCAGGGAGCACCAAGAAATTACATCTCTGAAATGAGGAGAGGTTTCCTGAGAAAGGGCTGATGGGAACAGAAATGAGGCTGCACACCCATGACGGGTGAAAGAGACCAGTAGGGTTTATAAATGACCAGATTGTTTTGGAGGAGAGTCTCAGAAAGGCTTTTGTAGTGTGTCTCCTGAAGTCATTGCTTCCTTTGGCTGGCATGGTCTTTATTCTGTGGCAGTAAAGAAACAGGGTCTTGTTTTATGTCTGGTCAGAGCTAAGGTTGAACAGTCAAAATCCACTGGNCTTACATACATTCACTCACCATTATGTGGGCATTGTAAAGAATCTGNCCTACTATGTGCAAGGCATTGCTCTGGCCACTTCCATTTATCAGTTCCATAATTTCAACCAATCTTCATCTCATCCCATTTTACTGACATACTTGCCTGTGACCATCAGCTAAAGAACTAGCTTATGTTCATCAAGAGCAGTCTGGCTCTGAAACCTCCCTGACCCCCTAAATCAAGATCTGAAAAGATGCCCAGCTTCATTCATAGTAAGAGAATATAAATTTGAGCTATTTTAAAATATGGTTTTTGCCTATTGATTTTACAAAATCAGTATTTAGACAAGATAATTCATTCCCATAATATAGGAAGGGGACATTTTNATGCATTTATAGTGGGAATACTCTAGAGAAGGCAATTTTGGCCTATTTCACAAAACGGCAAGCGCATTTATCATTTGACCCAATGGGGCAATTTTGGTGTATTTAATAAAGTGACAAATGAATTTTACATTTGGTGCAGCAATCTCACTCATAGAAATACATTCTGCTGACAGAACACCACACACAGTAAATGTTATATACACAAACTAGTAATTGCAATATTGGCAGAAATAATGAAGGTTTAGAATTGCCAAACCATCTNGAATGAGTTAAATTGACATGGGAGGTATTGATTCTTTCTAGAGTCTGTGCAGATAGGAAAGGAGACAGAGGGGACAGGAGTGAGTGGAATGCTTCTCAGTATATCTTCGGCAAGATTGTTCCAATAGTTATTTGGGTTATTGTGTACTTGTATTTTCTTTNTTTGTGAGAATTTTGTAGATTTTTGTGGCCCTACCTTCATTAACATTTTGAAGAATCCAATTTTATTACTATGAAGGTGTATTATTTTTTTCAAAAATGAAATAAAATACAAATATTAAGTTCATAACATAAGATAGCAAGACTATTCAAAAGCAAAATAGGTAGTAATTTAGTGATGTTTAACACNGTTNATAAATTAGAAAACTCAAAANCTTCACTACTATTATGGAAAGAGGGAGATGGGTTATGTTTTTTGTTTTATTGTTTTTGTTATTTGTTTTGTTGTTGCTGTGTTTNAAAATCTGTTGAAACTCGATAAAGTTTTGTATAATGAGCACATTGCAGGCTGACAGCAACTCAGAATTATTAGTAGAGACAGAGCTGTGGACTGCAGTGGGCCCTGCTTCTGCCCTGTACTCACCACTGTCTTCATAGGAAGGCCTCTTCTTTAACAGACCATGTAATAGTCTACAGTTGTGCTGCCTACAATAAGCTNAGCTACCACCACCTACCCATTCCTCACAGCTCCCCTGTACATTTACCCATGCCCATGTCTCCAGGAACAATCTTTTCTCCACTAGGAACACCTTAGAGAGCCTACCTTTGCAGGCTGGCTTGAAAANTGAAGCCTCATCCTTATGCTAAAAAGGACTGTTGGGCAGTTCTAAGCTGAGCCTTAACAGTCCTTCCCTTCCAGACTGAAGATGTTAGCTTTCACTGTGGGCATTCTCCAAAGGAGGCAAGCAAAAGCCAGTTACTGTGAAAATCTGTGCTGTAACACTAGAAATGAAAGATTTTTTTTNAATATGACACTCATTAAATTCTCATTATTTACAAATGAGGTGATCTGAATTACTTTGTAGTCTGGATTTCCCCCCACAGAATTTCTGTTTTTTATTTTTTCAGTATTCTGCATGCAATCATTTGTCATTTTTAGGTGGCCAAATTTCTAAGAAGGACTTAATTATTTTGACACTACATAGCAGGATATGTACCTCACAAAAATAAGATTTGGTTTCATAAAACTCTCCTTGAATTATCCAAGAGATCTTTAAATGTGAAAGTCTGGTTGGTAAATACTGCCAAGGCTTTCAGAAAATAAAAAGAATATGGAAGATGGAATGATTCTTTTATAGCTCCCATTAGTAGTCAATGTGGTAACAAAATAAAATGCTATGAATTCCTTGGAGGTAAGTAAATAAAAAGGCCACCATAAAGGTCAGTTTTACAGCTATCAATTTGCTGTGATAGGACATTTGGTTGCCAANGGAAGCAGCAAATACAGACACAAATTATGGTAACCCTGAAGAAACAAACATGCTGCTATGGCTAGGAGTGCTTGTGGAGACTTACACTAACACCCATACTCGAGACAGCCTACAAAGGCGGATGCTCCACCGTGGCTCTCATTCTGTGCAGGACTTTGCACAAGACAAATGATTGTGACTGCTGCACTGCAGTGAAATAGATCCACCACGTAGAAAACAGGAAAGTTACAATGA